>OX359282.1:25335720-25338220 GCA_947179155.2 Hedera helix | reverse complement strand
GGGGGGAAGCTACCAGGGGTATAACTCTCATCCGTTAATCCATCACGTGCGGCCACATCCAACGAATTCACAGTCTGGCCCTGAGACGTAGACTCCTACAAATATGACAAGTGTGTGTTTGTGTATGCGTATATATATAGTTTGAAGGACATTATGTGAAGGTTGACTTTAAAATAACTTAAAGTAAATAATAACTTACATCTATCTGAACATCATCTGGCAAATCATCACTTGCTACCACATCCAACGAATTCACAGTTTGTCCCTGGGACGTAGCCTCCTATAAATATGACATTTGTGTGTGTGTATATATATATATATTTAAAAAGACATTATGAGAAGGATGACGTTAAAAAATTGTAAACAACTTAATGTAAATAAAAACTTACAGCTATCTGAACATCATCAGGCAAACCATCATTTGCGACCACATCCAATGAATTCACCAGTGTCGACTTGTATGATGATTGCGTCTGTCGTCGCTTCCCTTGACCCTTGAAAATATTCTTCTTTAAAGTAGAAGACCTCTTCCCCAACTCCTGATCTATAATAGGGGGGATGATACCAGGGGTATAACTCTCATCCGTTAATCCATCACGTGCGGCCACATCCAACGAATTCACAGTCTGACCCTGAGACGTAGACTCCTACAAATATGACAAGTGTGTGTTTGTGTGTGCGTATATATATAGTTTAAAGGACATTATGTGAAGGATGACATCAAAATAACTTAACGTAAATAATAACTTAACGTAAATAATAACTTACATCTATCTGAACATCATCTGGCAAATCATCACTTGCGGCCACATCCAACGAATTCACTATCTGGCCTTGGGACGTAGCCTCCTATAAATATGACATTTGTGTGTGCGTATATATATATATTTAAAAAGACATTATGAGAAGGATGACGTTAAAATATTATAAACAACTTAACGTAAATAAAAACGTACAGCTATCTGAACATCATCAAGCAAACCATCATCTGCGACCATATCTAATGAATTCACCAGTGTCGACTTGTATGATGATTGCGTCTGTCGTCGCTTCCCTTGACCCTTGACAATATTCTTCTTTAAAGTCGAAGACCTCTTCCCCAACTCCTTATCATTCATAGGGGGGAAGCTACCAGGTGTATAACTCTCATCCGTTAATCCATCACGTGCGGCCACATACAACGAATTCGCAGTCTGGCCCTGAGACGTAGACTCCTACAAATATGACAAGTGTGTGTTTGTGTGTATATATATTTATATATATATAGTTTACAGGACATTATGTGAAGGATGATATTAAAAAATTATAAACAACTTAACGTAAATAATAACTTACATATATCTGAACATCATCTGGCAAATCATCACTTGCGGCCACATCCAGAGAATTCACTGTCTGGCCCTGGGACGTAGCCTCCTATAAATATGACATTTGTATGTGTATATATATATATATATATATATATATATATATATATATATATATATATATATATATATATATTTAAAAAGACGTTATGAGAAGGACGACGTTAAAAAATTATAAAGAACTTAACGTAAATAAAAACTTACAGCTATCTGAACATCATCAGGCAAACCATCATCTCCGACCACATCCAACAAATTCACCAATGTCGACTTGTATGATGATTGCGTCTGCCGTTGCTGCCCTTGACCCTTGACAATATTCTTCTTTAAAATTGAAGACCTCTTCCCCAACTCCTGATCTATCATAGGGGGCGAGCTACTAGGGGTATAACTCTCACCCGTTAATCCATCACGTGCGGCCACACCCAACGAATTCATAGTCTGGCCCTGAGACGTAGACTCTTACAAATATGACAAGTGTGTGTGTGTGTGTGTGTGTGTGTGTGTGTGTGTGTGTGTGTGTGTGTGTGTATTATGTGAAGGATGATGTTAAAACATTATAAACAACTTAACGTAAATAATAACTTACATCTATTTGAACATCATCTGGCAAATCATCACTTGCGGCCACATCCAACGAATTCACTGTCTGGCCCTGGGACGTAGCCTCCTATAAATATGACATGTGTGTATGTATATATATATATATATATATATATATATTTAAAAAGACTTATGAGAAGGATGACATTAAAAAATTGTAAACAACTTAACGTAAATAAAAACTTACAGCTATCTGAACATCATCAGGCAAACCATCATCTGCGACCACATCCATCAAATTCACCAGTGTCGACTTGATTGATGATTGCGTCTGTCGTCGTTGCCCTTGACCCTTGACAATATTCTTCTTTAAAGTCGAAGACCTCTTCCCCAACTCCTGATCTATCATAGGGGGGAAGCTACCAGGGGTATAACTCTCATCCGTTAATCCATCACGTGCGGCCACATCCAACGAATTCACAGTCTGGCCCTGAGACGTAGACTCCTACAAATATGACAAGTGTGTGTTTGTGTGTGCGTATATATATATAGTTTAAAGGACATTATGTTAAGGATGACGTTAAAATAAC
>OX359282.1:25043220-25333220 GCA_947179155.2 Hedera helix | reverse complement strand
TTGGATGTACCATATATATATATATATATATATATATATATATATATATATATATACACACACACACACACATATACACTAATAACATACGTTAACATAAATAAAATAAAACTCTACGTAGTACCTTGATAGGAATATTTTGGGACTGCGCTATAATGTCGTCCTTATATGTCCCATTTGCATTCTCGCCTTCAAGATAAAGTAAAGGACTTGAATTATGTGATTATCATTTACCATGATAATAAGTCTACTTTCTTTTAAATTACCTAGGTGACGTATTGTTATTGAATAGTGTAATAGAATATTTTTATAGGAAGTTCTTATATAGTTTATTCTAAAAAAATTAAATAACAATGAATTTCCTTTCATGTGAAAATAGAAATTAAATAATAATGAAGTACCTCCATCCCTTGTCCTATTATATTTCCAAGAGAAAGCTAAAGCAACCGAGAGCACCATAGATAGAGAAATGGCTGTAGCAACTGCAGCCGAAACTGCACCTACAACTATGAGCTTCTTATTTGTATCCTTATTCTTCTTTTCCTTGGTGCACGACAATGTCGAACAAAGTTCTGGATTGTCATCCAAACTTGCAAAATAAACGAACAATTATTCAACCCTCATTATTAATATTGCTAAACAGATCAAAGTTATCAATCTGGTTATGATGAAATTGTCTACCAATGACCACAATGAAGTTCTATATCATTTTTTGTTGCATTAATTATAGCAAATATTGCATTTGTGCTGACTCACAAATATGGTGATAGAGTTAAAAAGAAATATTTGCTATAACAAATACATAAAAAGGTTATAGAACTTCATAGTGATCATTGGTGTGACAACTTCATCCTAACCGGATCCCATCATAAGAAAGACTACTCTCTAGATCTATTTTATAAAAAGAGTCTCATTTGCAAAATTTGAAAATATTCAAAATGTATTTTTGTTTCATGTTTACCCTTAAAAGAATAAGTTTTTAGTTTATTAATGTTGGTACAATAATTAATTTATGCTAACAAACTTGAGGATATAGTATCATTTTTATACCATTATGCAATAAAAGAGGACTTTTTTCTTCTTTTCTTTTGTGGAACACTAGTAGATAATTAACAAGCGGGAATAAAATTTCGAAGCTTCGAGTATAAACAAACCTGAGCAACAATGTGCGATTTTTGAATTTTTCTGTAAGAACTTGAGGAACCGAGCCAGTCAGATTGTTTCCTCTTAAGTTTCTGCAAAGACAAAATAATGTCAGTTTCATTTCCATGAACAAATATTGGTACCGGGATCACAGGATCTATTACTTACAGGATCTTCAGTGATGTCATTTGGCATAAAAATTCCGGTATGGTTCCATTCATGCGGTTGTTTGACAAATCCCTAAACAAATTCAAGTTTTGATTAATTTACATAAATAAAAGAAATTATAGTTAAACTGATGCAGGTGGATAAGAGGAAGGAACAAGGCAAAAGATAAAACTCAGTTGAATTACATATTTGTCAAGTTGTCAATCAATTTTAAAATAATTCTAAATTATCAAAATGAACATTTGTCTCCTTATAGTTGTCACTGGGTTAACTTTTCCCTAATTTCGTCTTTCGTGCTAATTGTAAGTTTTTTTAACGATAATATTTATGTCATTTGACTTTGTAAAATACCCAGTTCACGAATTTCACTTATTCGTAATGAGAACTGGGTATTTTAAGTACATAATCAAATAACAAATATGCTATCTTTAAACAAACGCACACATGATACAAAATCGGGAAGAAAAAAAAAAGAGAACTGAACCCAGGGAATAGAATTAACAATAACTGACTACTATAAGTAGGCAATTGTTTATTTGATAAGTAGCAGTTACTCTAAAACTGGCTGACAACTTGGAACGACAAATACATAATTCATCCTAAAAACTCAATAACACATTACAAATTATAGAGTTACGTGACATTAATGTTATGTAGGACAACTCAATACCAAGTTTTAGTTTTAGATTTCAAAGTGCAATTGCAGTTTAATGAAATTGATATCTAGTTAAATTTTGCGCTTAATTCTAATTCCAATATGTTGAAATGAATTGATGATTTGTCACACATATATATGTTAGGATATTACAAGTGAGATGAAATTTCACATATGAAAAATAATGAAAGAGTAGATGACTAATATACACCAATAAATCCAAGACCTAATAGATTAAGCTTTTGTGTCAAGTTGTGTTCCAAACATTTGTGTTAGTGTACCACTACAAGAAAAATGCTTATTTTCGACGGCATTTTACGTCGGAAATAAGCTTATTCCGTCAAAAATAGATTATTTCTGATGGAATTTTCCGTCGAAATTTGGTTGTAAATAATTGTATCGGAAATAAGTCCATCTAAAATATAAGCTTATTCCATCAGAATAGGCCTATTTTTATTGTCAGTATAGCACGTTTACGACGGAATTCCGTCGGTATTCCACTTTCCGTTGGAAATAGCTTATTTCTGACCGAATTTATTCCCTCGAAAATAAATTCCATCGGAATTAGTTATTGTTCTTATAGTGTACATCTTGTGTACGCACATGAGACGCACATACTTCCCGATTTTTTTTCAACAACTGATGTCAGGGCTATGAAAGATTTTGATCCCAGGATGGTGAGCCTCTTCAAAAGATGCGTAATGGGTGGTAAATTCTCGATAAAGGGTTGTTGGTTTCCCAAAGGCTCTCGATAAAAAAGTTCTGAGAGTGGTTATAGTTAAGCATTGGTGACTGTGGTGATTGGAGAGAAGTATTTGATTGAAGAGATGGGTGGTGAATTCTCGATGAAAGGTTATTGGCTCCCCAAAGGCTCTTGGTGGAAAAGTTTCTAGAGTGGTTATAACTAGTTGAGCATTGGTGATTGAAGAGAAGCATTCGATCAAAGATAAGTATTCAAGTGATAGGGAGTTATTGATGTGATGAACTCACTTGTAAGGGGTAGGGATTGTTAAGATATTACAAGTGAGTTGAAGTCCTACATCAAAAAAATAATGAAAGAGTGAAGGACTAATAGATACATGACTGGGTCCAAGACTTAATAACTTAAACTTTTGGGTCAAGTTGGCTTTCAAATATATGTGTTAGTACCTTTTGTACACGCACGAGAGTTACACATTCCTTGGTTTCTCCCTACAACATAGCTTAAAGATTTGACTCTCAAACGTTAATAACCATAAAAATGGAACCACACACTATTACCATTTCAGTTGAGACAGCTTCATATATGGAAGAAATTAGGCTAAACAAAGGTGAATTGATTTAATATGTAAAATTTCAAATGAGGGGGAACTTTTGATGTGGTGAACTCACTTGTGAGAGAGAGAAATTGTTAGGATATTACAAGTAAATTGGAGTCATACATCGTAGAAATAATGAAAGAGTGAATGACTAATATATACGTGAATGGGTCCAAGACCTAATAACTTAAATTTTTGGGTCAAGTTGAATTCCAAATATGTGTGTTAATATCTTGTGTACGCGTACGAGACTCGCAGACTCCCCAGATTCTCGCAACAACATAACTTAAAGATTAGACTCTCAAATGTTAATAACCATAAAAATGGAACCGCACACTATTACCATTTCAGTTGAGATAGCTTCATATGTGGAAGACAATTAGGCTAAACAAAGGTGAATTGATTTAATATGTAAAATCAATACTTACAGATGTTGTAAGGAACTAAGCTTAGACAGTGGCTCAGCTATTACTCCTGCTATACCACTTGATGAAAGATTCCTGATTTCAAAAAGCAATTCTTTAAACACTAGCTAGAAGCACCACTTGTCGATGCAATAGATTTTTATTGAAACTATTTTAGAAGAGAATAATTATGCTTTTAGATAAGAGTCATGCTATATCTTGTGATAAAATATTGCCACCAAATACAATGGTATAGTATACATAATTGTAGAAACATGTATAATCTATTTATATGTCTACTCGCAATAAAAGTCTGAACGTTTTGATAGCAAGATATATCATTTAGATTAGATAAAGTCACAGGAAGAAAATATGTTATGTCCATGCTTGCTGAAATGATCATCTTTATGCACAACTCACAGCATGGTAATTCTAGGGCTATTGTCCCCATTGTAGCTGCAGTTCAGACCATCCCACATGTAATTCTCATCGGGAAGACATGGGTCTCCTTGCCAGTGTTTCGTTATCATATAAAATTTCTTGATGTTCATGACAGCTTCAACTGATGTTTGAAATGGTACATAAGAAGTCAAACTAAACTTATCAGCAAAGTAAATATAACCAATTATAAACATATGCAGATATCTTTCTGAATATAAGGACGCAAAACAGTATAAATCAGTTGTCCCAAATTATGTTGTATTGTTTTCTACCAAATCTTGACATAAATAAGTTATATAATATAGGCTTAAATATATTTTACTATCCTAAATTATCACTTTTTTTCACTTCGGTTATTCACTTTTCAATCTTTTCAATCAGATGATTAAACTCCTAATTTTTTTCAATTTTGTCCAAATTAAACTACAAGTCAGAAATTTGGTGACGTGACCCCTGGGTAGGGTCATAGACAGCTGACGTGTAAAAAATTGCAGAGTATGCAAGGGTAAAATTGACCTTTCAAGTTATTTTTTTCCCTTAAACAATGTTTATAGAAAATAACAAATTAAAAAAGGGTAAACCACCATCTCCCTTTCCACCATCGCCTTGTGCCACCACCATCGTCGGATTACCACCGCAGCACCGCTGGCCACCACCCCATCACCATTATCAAGCACCTCTTTCTTTCCTACACCCCAATCTTATCTCAAACTTCACAAGCACACCACAATTTTTAAAATTTCCAACTTTAAATACATAGATATCAGAACAAAATACCTTTCCAAAAAATCCAGATAGCATTCTTACGAATAAATTGCGAACTGGGTGGGGGAGATGAAATCCATGGCGTGGATGGAATACAGGGAAAGAGACAGTATGAACCCATTTACTAGTTAACCCATGTGATGAAGAATTCACTTTTCGATAACTTAACAAACTTTAGAAATTAAGATCACTGATCATTAGTGTGGCTGGCCTACAAAGTTTAATACATAAATTTTAATACTGGAAAAAGACCTCGAGTTTTCTAAATATAAAATTGTATCTTGTGTAATTCACATCATCAAAAAAGAATCGTCAAAAAATAAGACCCTTTCTTATAAAAGAGGAAATGTTCTGTAACAACCAAAGAAAAACAATGAAGAAGCTAGGGGGTCAGACTGCCGCCGTCTTGTTCTTCATCCTCTCACCGGAGATCAACAACCGCATGGACTCGATGGCGATTTGGAAGCCGTAGAAGGCATGCGCCTCCACATTGGTCCTCCTTCATGAATCGACCAGGGAGTGCGTCATCGGAGTTGGGGTTTTCAACGACAAGCTTGGTTAGGGCTTTTTTTTTCTTCTTTTAGATGTGTTAGGGAGTGCTGTAATTTTAAGTAGCTTTGGATGTGTGAGGATAGTGTTGATGGTGATAATGGTGGTAATGGTGCTGCGATCGGTGGTTGGTGGTGGTTTGTTTTGATTCATCTTTATTTTAGTTTAATGATTTCATCTGATTGAAGATGGAAGGACGATTTATTTGGGGGTGATAATTTATTATATTTTATTTTTTTATATATATTATCATTATCTTAATTGTCTTTAAATTAGTTATTATAGAGATAATTCTATCATCAGTATCATTATCTTAATTGTCTTTAATTTTTTTTTACATTATCATTTAAAATAATATTTTTAAATTACACATAAGCATAATCACAAATAATCAGCGAGTCACATCATCAATTTATGACATAATTAGTCCAATTGTACAGAATTTAAAAAATTTGATAAATTAATTATTTGATTAAAAAAATTAGAAGGTCAATCACGTAGAAAAAGTCAATAGTTTAAAATAATAGTTTATATTTAAGCCTATAATACATTACAAAAGAAAATAAAGCCATGTTACATACCATCATCTCGCTGAGTAGGTAACTGGGTGAATTCCCTTACTTTGTAGAATTCCACAGCATTAAGAAGAGGGGGAAGGTTGGAATCATTAGTGGCGTATATCCGAAATTCAAGCTGTATTCCTTTCAATGAAGTCCTGTTAAATTTAGTCACTGACCGGAGATACGTCGGAGATATTGTTTCATTTATCCAGCGCTCGTTGTTCAGTTCAATGATAAATTCTCTATTTTTATTAAGTTCCTTAAGCTCAGCAAAATGCATGTATATATAGTACCCAGCTTGCCCATCAGGCGGAATCCAGTTGATGCTTATGGAGTCATTTAGAGATGACGGCGTTATCGCAGTTCTCATAACCATTGCTGGAGGTTTGTAAGCATCATCACTTAAACTATCTTCAGTTAACAAAGAGTTGATAGAAATAAGATCACTATCCCAAATCATCGGATACCAAATACGATCATACGCATCCTCGGAGTACCTGAAATTGGAGATGTGCTCTATAAATGTTAGTAAATTAAGTCTACACTCGAACTCAATTGATAAAATTTGGCGCACGTTTGTGAATTATTTTTAAATAAGGCTGAAATATTTGTCTCGTCAAGTTGCCGGCAAGTTTTAATTTAGCCTCTCAATTGAAAAAGTGTTCTATTCGCTAATTGAGGGGCAATATTAAAACTATTTGACAATTTGAAGAGATAGATGTATAATTTAATTTTATAATACTGTTGAGAGAATGTAAACTAGAAATAGGAATATTCTAAAAATGCTATGTGAACCTAAGCGGTGGAGGGAGTTTTGAGTGCCTAGGCCTTGTAGGCGGTGCCTAAGCAGCTTCCTAGGCGGCCGGATACTCTAAACTTTGTTAATTTTATTTTACCTTAATTTTATAAGTGAAAGTGTGTGGGAAGTTTGAAACATACCACTAACTTAGGACTATTAGTATAATTAAAAAAAAAACTTTGAAGCAAGTAATTATAATATGGCATATAATTTTAGTATTATATAAGAAACGAGTGGGTATTGGGTTTATTGGCCACACATTTCCTAGCTATTGGGATGCCGATTGTTAGGCTTTTGTCTCGGACACTGCAGTAGTACTTGTCGTTTTAGTTACCACTATTCTTTTCATGTTGAAATTAAAAACACATTCTTAAAATAACAAATTTTAAGAAAAATCAAATATTATTGAAATATAATAGCAGTGAACCAACAAAATATATATTTTTTTAAGTTGTGACTGAATGAGAATATGCAAAATAAAATAAATTATTCGCTTCGTATATTAGAAACAGTTCTATTTATAAAATTTGTAAACTTACGCATATATTTTTTATTCATATTTATCAATAAATATAACAAGTGTTTAGGACAATAATAATGGGCAGGAAAGTAAAATCGTGACGTTAAATTAAAATAGTGTCATTATATATTATCTGACCTTACGGGTGGTTCCGTTATGTAACGACCATAATCATACCGCACGCAAGTTTCTAGCGATCCCGAATCCAATCTATAAATGTTATCATTTGATATATATCGTAGCTCCAACGCGGATATGAAAGGCACACCCTTGTTTGTATTCAAGAGACAAATATCTAGAAAATTCATTGGAAAAACATGCATAATCTCTTTGATAACCAGGTGAGTAATATTGTCGAAAGTTATTGTGTCCCATAAATTAGGCCCGAGATACAAGTCGAATATCGGTGGAGAATTTTTAGCATCATAATTCCCATACATGAAGGTCGCTCTAACCAAATAGGTTTTATTTCGGCCTTGTTCGGGCTTAAGGGTGTAACAATTTTTTGTACCAGAATGAAAGCTTCGAACATATTCAAGGAATTTCCAATTAGGGTTTAATTCCGATTTCATCAATACTTTTCTACTTTCTCCTGTATCTATGAGCTTTACATCTGAAGTATAAACTATATCGGTCTGTTCATCGGTGTAGTACAGAGTATCTTCTGGTAGCTTACGACCACAATCGATGCTTATGAACCCTTAAAAATATGATCAATAGAGAATTAATTAGACAAGTTGATGATATATATATATATATATATATATATATATATAGACAATGAAATACAAGTAAGTTCTATTTAATATCTTTTATCATTTCCCTAGAATAATTATGCCAAAAAAATTTATATACTCTCTCCCATTCTACAAAAAGGGTCTTTGCTATAAAAATAAAAAATAAAAAAAAGTCTCATTTTTTTTTAAGGCAATACAAAATTATGACATAATATTCTCAAATTTATCATCATAATTTTATAATTCTGTCACTAAATACTAATGTAACTAACTAGCTAAATGATCAACAAATTTCAAGTTAAATATAAAATAAAATTAGAGGGTACAGGAAGTGAGGGACAACTTACGTTTTTGCATGAGTTGTCCCTTATAATAATTACTATTTTAGAATTTATAGAACATCCTTTTGTACACCACATGAGAGATACACAAAACGACATCGTTTTTGTGTGATAGCTCGCATCATTATTTGTGGTGTCCCTCACCTCCCTTGTTATCATAAAAATATACTTACAATTTGTAAAAAAAAATAACCTAGTAAGACTCTTTTAATATAATTGAGTAAGTATTACTCACTCCATCCCCAAAAGGATGTGTCAAGAGTAATTTTCACACAAATTAAAGTAGTTAAATAATTAGAAAAGAGTATAATTTTTCCCCCAATCTATCATTGAGTTTTGAGTTTAGAGAGAGAGAGAGAGAGTTAATGTAATCACTATTCATTTGTGATGTGATATGATGTATAACCAATGATGAGTTAGTCCATATAACATTTTTTATAGTTGATTTGTTTACTTTACTCAGGTTTTTGAAGATAAAATATTTTATCACTTAACTCATCTTTTTGGGGATGAATGTAGTATCTTTTTTAAGAAAAAAAAAAATGGTAAAATGACTTGCAGCCCTACATACACAATGGATGCCTTGTAAATAATTATGACAAACAGTATTACTAACCATTTTTATGCAAATTACAAAGAAAGTACGATGACAAATGTAGCACTACCAACCATTTTTAATGAAAATTACATCAAACGTAGGACTTGGGTTTTTTTTTTGGGGAAAGAGATGAACTACAAAAAATGAACATCAATTGCTATAAAATAATTGTACTAGCTAAAATTAAGAAAAATCAAAAAATAAAAAATAAAAATATTCACTACATTACCAGGAATAGGATTTGATATATTCTTACAATTTGTAAAAAGATTCAAGTAAGACTCTTTTAATATAATTGAGGAAGTATTACTCCCTCCGTCTCCGAAAGAATGTGTCAAGACCAATTTTCACACAAATTAAGGTAGTTAAATAATTAGGAAAGTGTATAATTTTTTTCCCAATCTATCATTGAGTTTTGAGTTTGGTGAGAGAGAGAGAGAGAGAATTAATGTAAATCACTTATCATTTGTGATGTAATATGATGTATAACCAATGATAAATTAGTCCAAATAACATTTTTTATTGTTGATTTTTTTATTTTGTTTGCTAATTTTTTTTTTATTGTTGACTTGTTTACTTTGCTCATCCTTTTGAGGACGAATGGAGTATTTTTTAAAAGAAAAAAGATGGCAAACTGACTTGCAGCCCTGCATACACAATGGATGCCTTGTGAACTAATTATACCAAACAATATTACTAACCATTTTAATGCAAATTACAAAGAAAGTACGATCACAAATGTAGCCTACCAACCATTTTTAATAAAAATTACATCAAACGTAGGACTTGCGTCTTTTTTTGGGGAAAGAGATGAACAACAAAAAATGAACATCAATTACTATAAAGTAATTGTACTAGCTAAAATTAACAAAATCAAAAAATTAAAATATTCACTACATACCAGGAATAGGAATTGATCCTAAATTCCTTCGATCATGTGACACAAAGGTTGGTGGTGCATTAATGTGGTAATTTCCAGAAACACCGGTCTGTAACATATGAAGAAAGATGAGCAGCAAAGCCGGAACCATTTGGTCGTCGGATTCAGGAGGTGTAGTATAACTGTCTCAAGTCGAGAAAGAAGATGAAAACTGATACTGGCTTGGTGGGGTTTATATAACCCGAGTTAGGTATACCGTACATATATGTCCCATTTTCTAAATGGACGACTTAGTAGGGAGACGAAGACCCCAAGTCAAATTAGAAAAACAAAAAAAAAACAAAAAAAAATTGAAGATTCACGTCCAAGTCAAGTTTTTTGAACATTTTTTTCGTAAAATGTTTTTACTTGATAATCATTTGGACTAATATTTATGAAAACAAACAGTCTTAATAACTTACAATATCAAACCTTAGGTCATTTAGACTCATTAAGTGCTTAATTATCAAATAACCCCTTAGTCTTTTCAATAATTATAACTTTAATTGTTGTCTAATTTTCTCCTAATCGTTATACACTATTTTGAAATATATATTTCTTATTATAAAGTTGCACATTTTATTAACCCCTTTTTTTAATAATTTTGTATCACAACTTAGGCTAAATATATTTTAAATTATAATCTTTATAGCTCCCCAGCTCCTCCATTTTTTGAATTCTTTTTTAAAAATGATTGGTTAGTTGTGATGCCATAATTAGAAAGATATATAAATATCATTTTTTTTCATGTAGAAATATCAGTCCTCTAAAATTAGTCTTCATCTATTCTTACTCTTTCTAATTATGACATCACAACTAATCAATCAACTTTAAACTTTAAAACACATTAAATTCTTAACATGATATCATTTATATATATACTAGGTAGATCAAGTATTACCATGCAACTATTACTAAATTTCTAAATAATATTAGGAATATATTGAAAATTATAGTAAAATTTTATTTTAAAGATTTTCGTCTTAGAAATATGTATATACTTTTGAGAATAAAGGAGTATTTGATTAGAAGAAAATTTAATCAATAATAACATTATACTCCTTATTGACCCCTAATAATTTTTTTTAATTATAAATTTGTTCATAAATACTTGATTAAGAAATTTGTAAAATTTCAATTTGACACAATATACTATAAAACTTATAAAATTTCAATGGGATCAATTTATATATTATACCTAATTATTTTTTAAATATGTCATAAATTGTTAACAGAAAAAATATAAAGAAATTGCTCACTTTCCTCCCGCTTGATTAACAGAGAAGTATATTATTAGTTGTTATAAGTATAGATAGATTATAATATGGAAATATAACAATTGAATTGAATGAACTTTTGAAAAATCAGCCAAACCAACCAAGAAAAAATAATTTTTTCCGACTATAAATAATTATAACCTTGACCATTGCCTAATTTTTTTTTTTTTTTAAAGTAAAGTTATAGAGACAAAATAAAGTTATAAAAAAATTGGTCAAAATTATGTGTCAGATTATAATTAGTTTATATATCATCATACATGAATAGGTGCAATAGTTATAATCAATCATTAACATACATATCATTTTATATCATTTTTTGCATCTAACATTTTGTCACCAAAATACTATTGATTTTTTTTCTAACAATTGGGCCCATTATACTCTATTTTAAAAAGAGTCATTCTATATTTACCCACTTTTTTTACCCATTTTATTACCCGTATATAAGACAAATGAGTGTGGTCTCACCTCATTTTATCTTTAACCCAAATGAGTGAGTCATACTCATTTGTCTTGTATGCGGGTAAAAAAAATAAGTAAAAAAAGTGGATAAGTCTAAAAATTTCCTTTTGAAAAGTGTATACAAGTATTTATGTAGGAAAAGTTGGTCCATCAGTCAATCCTTTAAATTTCATGCATCTTCTAACGGACTAAGGTTGTGTTTGATAAAATTCTCTATTAAGATCTGAATAATTTAGACATCTGAATAATGTAGAGCATCTGAATATAATTGTATCTGAATAAATAAATGTTGTTTGACAATCAATTTTTTCAAAATATTTCAATAACAGTATTTTATCATTTTAACCCTCTAAAGAGTTGAACAGTATAATAACAAATAATAATAATAATAATAATAATAATAATAATAATAATAATAATAATAAAAGTAGTAGTAATAATAATAATAATAATAATAATAATAATAATAATAATAATAATAATAGTAATAATAATAGTAATAGTAATAGTAATAATAATAGTAGTTATAATAATAGTAATAATAATAATAGTAGTAGTTATAATAATAGTAATAATAATAATAATAGTAATAATATTAATAATAATAAAAATAATAATAAAGTTTAATAATAATAATAATAATAATAATAATAATAATAATAATAATAGTAATAAAAATAATAATAGTAATAAAAATAATAATAAATTTTAATAATAATAATAATAATAATAATAATAATAATAATAATAATAATAATAGTAATAATAATGTTTAATAATAGTAATAATAATAATAGTAATAAAAATAATAATAGTAATAAAAATAATAATAATAATAATAATAATAATAATAATAATAATAATAATAATAATAATAATAATAATAATAGTAGTAGTAGTAGTAGTAGTAGTAGTAGTTATAATAATAATAATAATAATAATAATAATAATAATAATAATAATAATAATAATAATAATAATAATAATAGTAATAATAATAATAATGTTTAATAATAGTAATAAAAATAATAATAAATTTTAATAATAATAATAATAATAATAGTAGTAGTAGTAGTAGTAGTAGTAGTAGTAGTAGTAGTAGTAGTTATAATAATAATAATAATAATAATAATAATAATAATTATTATTATAATAACAATAATAATAATGTTTAATAATAATAATAATAATAATAATAATTCAGATGATTAAATAGTAGCAGTAGTAGTAGTAGTCGATATTGAAATTATTTGACAACTTGACGAGATAAATGCATTATTCAGTTTTTAAATAGTAGTCTCTTGTAACACTATTGAGAGAATGTAAACTAGAAATAAAAATATAGAGGTACTAAATTATGACCTGTGATATTTGTAGAGGAAATTTTAGTTGTTAAAATAATAAGTAGCGTTTAAAATATTAAGTGATATTAAAATAATTATTAAAGTGTCGATATATTAATATTTACTTTGATAATATCATTTTTACGGCGACAATGTCAACAACCTAAGTTGTTTGGATTTAACTTTGTAAATTCATATTATATAAGAGTATTGCTAATAGCTAGTTATTCTATAAAAAAAAAAAAAAGAGTGGTGGCTCCTCCTCCTCCTCTTCCTAGCTATTTTTTGATTGTAGCAGCTCAACCCTCATATAAGAAATTCTTGATCTTCTCTTCTTCTTTCATCTTTTATTTTTTCTTTTTTTTTTGGCAAATTACAATGCCGATTGTTAGGCTTTTGCATGTCCGCCTAGTCCTAATTTTGAAGGTTGGGCTGTCGTCGACATATAGGCGCAATCGTTTAGTTGGTCTTGTAGAACTTTGACCATGAGGGATACATAAAAAGTAATTACTACGGCAGTATTTAGAAAATAATTTTTTGACCGTCCATGTTAGGTCGGATGGTTCTGATTTAAAATTTTTAATTCATCTACTACTATTAAAAATGGATGACACTATTTTTTGGAATGCCCAATTTTTTTAGTAAGGCTAAAAATATATTGTTCAAATGATGTCATAATAAATATTTGTTATAAATTACTCCACATCTATAATATAATTAAATTCACATTAAGAATTTCATGTCTAAGCATAAAAATCTTTGACTTTTTTAAAATTAATTATAAGTAAAATTATGTTTTTAATTTTTAATCTGAGATAATAATTACCGTTACATGCAAAACATTTTATAACAATATACGATGAACGTAACGAAGGCAATACATTTCTCTATAAAGTATAACGGATAAAGACATTCATGTAGTCATGAGTAAAGCCCCGACAGTAACTTTATATAAAGTTTAACGGATAAAATATTATATCATGTAGTCATGAGTAAAGCCCCCCGACAATAACTTTATATAAAGTTTAACGGATAAAATATTATATCATGTAGTCATGAGTAAAGCCCCGGACCACTCATAATGGAGTACTAAATTATAAAATATTTCAGATCACTCGTAAGTTAATTATATGCCTGGCCAGGGAACGGAGATTGAACTAAAAGACAATGGACCACTCACAAGCCTCTATAATTTAAATGTGTGAAACACGTGAACTTGTTTTGATACAATTAGTAGAATGACTTGAGATAAATATTTAAGAATAGCTGTCAATGAGCGTAGTAGGTATGTATATACATGAACATGAAGATGATTCCAACAATAAAAATAGTATTAATATCTGTGCACTAATAATTGCTTACAAATAGAGAGAAAAGTTGAATTCATTACTAATTTCAAGTGTATAGTAAGACCGACGTATTGTCTTTATTGTATTATTATTGCACAATTATTGGTGTTCGTTGAATTATTCTAAAATTATATTTTTATATCAAAGACTTAAATTTAATATTGTGGTTATTAATTTACAATTATTTTTTTAAATAGGTAAATACTTGTATATGTGACAGGAGAATCGATGAGACAAAAAAAGATGCAACATATCTGAATTCATATTCAAATACTCTGCATCTGATCAAAATGAAATTTCTTTAGCATTCCAATCTTTATCAGTCCCATAATGAAAGTGATATAGCAGATGAATGCGATACAAATGATCAATGATCCACAAAAATTGAATGCTCTACAGAAAATGAATGGAGAAATTTATATACATATTATTTAAAAATAAAATTAAATATTATATTTATTTTAATTATTAAAAAGTATAACATGAAGTATTTATTATTATTATTATTATTATTATTATTATTATTATTATTATTATTATTATTATTATTATTATTTTTAATAGCATAGGTATAATCGAGAATAATTTTTAAAATAAAAGAAGAAAATGTTAAATATAGCTTAAATATTCAAAAACAAAATAATTTTGTTTGTGCTGACAATGAACAAGAGTAGACGACTCGTGCGGTAAATGTCAGCCAGCCAGCCCGCCCTTCAAATTGATTTCTTAGACGTACATGAGTATAAAAATACATGAGTTGTGTAGTAAGTGAATTAAATGTTTTTTGATACATTGCAAACGAATCAAATTCTGATTTCATAATATTGACATCTACAAATGTGTTACACTACTATTCTCTTGTTATTGGTACTCCAATTACCACCTTACTTGACTTACACTTGCAAAATAAATATAAATTTTCAAGGGTTAAATGCACATATGATCTCGAAGTATGACCTCTTTTACATATCGTACTTCTAAGTTTAAAAATTTTCATCCCGTTATTCAAAGTACCGTTAAGTAAATATTTCAGACCATTTCCATCCTTCTGACCAATGAAATTATGACACGTGTCATAATTTCATTGGCCGAAAGACTAAAAATATCCGAAATATTTACTTAACAGTATTTTAGGTAGCGGTCCGGGATGAGAGATTTTAAACTTGGGAGTACGATTTGTGAGAATGTATACTTCGGAGCTAATTATGCATTTAACCCAAATTTCAATTATTAGCAGTAGTACTTGTCATTTTAATTACTAGTATTCTTTTCATGTTGAAATTAACAACACATTCTTAAAATAACAAATTTTAAGAAAAATTAAATATTATTGAGATAATATAATAGTAGTGAACCAACAAAATATATATTTATTAAGTTGTGACCCAATGAGGACATGCAGAATAAAATAAAATATTCTATTCGTATATTAAAAACAATTCTATTCGTATAAATTTGTAAACTAAGTATATATTTTTTATTCATATTTATCAATAAATATTTAGTTCAATGTTAAATTAAAAACATTACATGATTATATCTTATCCGACCTTACGGGTGGTTCCATTATATCACGACCATAATCATACTGCACACAAAATTCTAGCGATCCCGAATTCGATCTATAAATGGTATCGTTCAATATATATTGTAGCTCCAACGCAGATATGAAAGGCACACATTTGTTTGTATTCAAGAGACAAATATTTAGATAATCCATTGGAAAAACATGCATAATATATCTCTTTGACAACCAGGTGAATAACATTGTGAAAAGTTACCGTGTCCCATAAACTAGGCCCATTATACAAGTTGTAACACTTCTTTCCGAAGTAGAAAATGAGGTTATGCACAGAGCACAACAAAACTAACAAACTGATAAACAAAACTTTGATATACAACATAATAATCTAAATAGATATTTGTCAATAGGCTCAAACACGGTCTATGTATTACAACAGTACTTAGAAACCAAATTATCAAATCTTACACAGAATATCTAAACTATTTACATAAAGGAAGCTTTCTTCACATTTGTCCTTACACTCCCTGAATACCTGTTGTGATATTCCGAATTTTGGCAATATTATCTTTTAAAGGAAATATTATATAATTAAATAATGTTAGAGATTTAACCTAATTTGGAGATAAGAAATGTGTAGATATAATTAAATTTTCTTATTATTTAATCTATGTGTCATAAAGAATTTATAGTGTATGTCATAAAATGGTAAAGTGAGGAGACTTTTGGTACGAACGACGCTAATAAGATTTTAAATGTTTGGATTTATTTTGTGCTAAGATATGGGGGAAAATAAATGTACAAATATATATTTATTTACCCAATTATTAGAGAATGAAAAGGAAAGTCATGTACTTTAATTTATTTAATTAATTTTATGGGCTAGACTAAAGATTTAATGGATTAAGAAACTAACTTAATTAATTAGTTTATGGAATAAAAATTCAATAATTATTCTATTGACCCAAGTTATCAAATTAACATTAGCGTTTTGTCAGATAAGCCCAAAATATAATACACATTAGCCCAATTTTGGGTAGTTTAATGGCTAATTAAATTGTTTGACAACCAAGTCCAAGATGGTTAATTAAAAGGACTAATTACATATTCTAGTATTTTTTATGAAAAAATTACAATAAAAGTGCATTAAAAACATATTTACAAAAAGAGTGCATTTTTAATCTTTTATTTACATAATAAATACAGTTAGTTTTAGTTTAAATTAATTGGAGTGATGATGTGGCCATGATCCCTTTAATTTAGTTGGATAATTTCAAATTTTAAAATTCTAATTAAATTCACTTATCTTTATCTTTCTTTCATTTTCTCTTCTTCCGCTATTTTCATTTTCTCCATCTTTCTCTTTCCTCCATTTTTCGCTTTCTCTTTCCTCCATTTTCATCTTCTCCATCTTCTTCCGCCATTTTCTCCGCCGTTTTTTTTCTTTGCGTTTATGGTGGTAGTTGTGGCGGAGGAAGAAGATGGTGGTGGTGGCGGTGATGGTGGTTGTGGCAGAGGAAGAAAATGGTGGTGGTTATGACGGAGGAAGAAGATAGTAGTAGAGGCAGAAGAAGATGGTAGTGGTTGTGGCGGAGGAAGAATATGGTGGTGGTGGTGGTGGTTGTGGTGGAGGAATACCTTTGTATTAAAGGTTGGTTACCCCTGGTTACCCCTGTATTAAGATTTGATTACCTTTATATAAAGGGTTGATTACCTTTGTATTAAAGTTTTCGTTTAGTAAATTTAGGTAACCATACAATAGTATATAGGTAACCAAACACTAGTATGGAAGTAACTAATTTCTGAATGTGTAGTAACTAGTTTTGGTTACCTTTGTATTTAGGTTGGTTACCCTTGTATTAAGGTTTGATTACCTTTGTATTAAAGGTTGGTTACCTTTATATTAAAGTTTGGTTACCTTTGTATTAAAAGTTAGTTACTGGTTACCTTTGTATTTAAGGTTGGTTACCTTTTATATTAAAGTTTGGTTACCTTTGTATTAAAAGTTGATTACTGGTTATCTTTTGCAGACTTCGGCGAGAAAGAAGGTGGAGTCAAAGTAAGAGAGAGAGATAGAGAAATTGAATTGAAGTAATTTAATTTACTTCTCCTTGATTTAAAAAATTTGTAGAATTTAATTTTCCTTGATTTAAGGGATTTGTGTAATTTAATTTACTTCTCCTTAATTTAAGAGATTTGTAAAATTGAATAATTAATGTGATTATTGTATTTGCACTCTTTTTGTAATTATTTTGTAAATGTATTATTCTTGTAATTATTTTTTAAAAGTTGTATACTTCTGTAAAGGACCCTAATTAAAACCTAGCCCAATTCTTATTTTTGGGTGGGAGTGTTAGGAGCATAATTTGTTGTCTCTACCAAGCCCAAGGCTATGAGTAATTAGGACCCAACAAGGTTGTATAAGATCACCCATTTCGGCAGCCTGATGGCTGGTTTACCTCAGCCCAATTCAAAAGCTTCATCTTGGATTAATGCAAATTAAATAAGTAGCAATCTTGAGGATTCATACCAGTCATTTTTTCGGCAGCCCAAGGTCCAATACAAAAATACCCATCGTAACAGCTCAAACTCTAAAAGTCGCTGATATGACTTGATCAATTTTGACTCTTAATTTGGGACAAGAGGCAGGGGACCAGGAGCACGTAATGTGCAGTGAGATGTGATTGTGTGGACAAGAGAGAAGTGTTATTTAGGCTGCTCTAGGTATGCAGTTCGGCAGCTCTTCTTGGGGTCAATGGAGGTGATGTTGTAGACTGATTAGGGGCAGGAATAGGGGTGCTGTAGGGGCCAATATGGCTGAGCTTTGCAGCTGTAGGAAGGAGCGGAATAACTCTATTAATACCAGCCATGTATGCCATAACCCCTCTTCACCGTTTGTATAATGTTAAGTCTAACCTGTAGAAAATGAGGAGGACCGGCAGGAAGAAGGAAGTCTAGCAGCTCTAATTAATAAGCTTAACCATTAAACAAGTCAAGCAAAGACCATTAAGCTCAAAGGTATAAGAATGTACATTTAACTTTTAATTAGTTTATGTTCATGGTTATCTTTGATTGTGTTGCTGTGGGAGGATGTTGTGTTGTGATTTGGGATCACGGTGGATCCATTGAGGGACAAGGTTGGTGTTCATGGTGTTATTAACATGTTGGTTATACAAGTATGCATATCACATGTTTGATATAATGCCTAAATGAACCGATTTTGATCAAGACTTGTTCAAAGTGTGAATTTAATTGTTGAATTCATATATATGAACAAAGAATGACCAATGATATTGCTAATGTAAACTAAGTTACAAGCTATGATGATTATAAGGTCTAAACCAAGAAAATTTCAATAATGAGAAGATATATTTTCAAAAACTTGAAAATATTAAAGTGTGGTTTGAGAATATTTTTGGTAAGAATTTAAAGTTATGGTTGTAATTGTGAACCCACTAAGCTAAGGTATGTAATTAACTCAACATATATATGAAGGGGTGTTTTGGAATGATCTTAATATGAAGAATAAACTAACTAAAACCTTAGTTTGTTAAAAGTGAGTTTTAAACAATTTAGTGCTATGTGTTAATTTTTTTTTTGAAATCAAGAAGTTGTAATCTTGTTCTTGTGGTGTATTAATGATATCCCAAGTGACTGGGATGGATAGATGAGCCAAAAAGAGATTTAAGGAACTTAGAACCAAAACAGTCCATGTAGAAATCTGTTATGAACAGGCAGATTCAAGCCTTTGTTTTGAGGCCCAATGAACTGATTCTAGCCAAGTAAAATTTTTGAGAAATACTATGTAGTAAAGACTACATTTAGGTCCAAGAATGATAGCAATTGGAGTCATAACGACTGAGTTAAAATTCCTCAAAGTGGGTATGAAAAACAAAGTTCTGCAAAATCTGCAAAAAGTTAAGTTTGAAATCTGTTCTGATCTGGCTGTTTCGAGCCACTGTTTCTGTGTCGTAGCAACCTGTTTTCTGAAATGCCATATTTTAAAAAAAAGACTATGTAGTATGGATTACATGCTGTCCAAAATTGAACCTAATCGGAGTTATAACAAGGGAGTTAAAAATCTCCAAATTGGGCTGAAAATTCACCAATTTTATAGAAAACAGAATATTCTCAAGTCTCAAATTTGGCAGTGTTTGAGGGTCTTAATGAACTGATTTTGGCCAACTCAATTTTTTATAAAATACTATGATATAAGTTCTAAATTTACGTCCGAAAAGGATGGCATTTGAGTTAAGAGAAATGAAATTAAAATTTCAAAACTACCATGAAAATCATAAAGTGAGAAATAACCAAAATTTACAGAAATTTGAATTTTGTAATTTTGTGAATGGTGAGGTAAATTGTATATTATAACTATGATATATAATCATATTGAGGTATTAAATGACCCACAATTGTACATCAAATTTGGTAAGAAATCTAATGTTGGTATAAAAAAACTAGTTAAAGAAATGTTTTATAGTTGGGATAACTTAGTATTACTTTTGCCTAAACTAAGCTAAATGGACCTAGAGTAGTTATTTAACTATGTATGGTTTGTTGCACAGTGTGGCATATAAAAGAAACTACAAGTGCGATAAATTTGTATATGTGGTGATGAAAATGGAACTTGTAACAAGGTTATATAAATAATGCAATTGAATGTCAATAATGACAGTACAATGAATAATAAACTAAAATAAGGTCTTAAAATAAGATTAACCCTGAGATCCTGTATTGACTGATTTTTATTATCGATCTCACATACAGTATAGGTTGTGTAAGGAACGTAAAATGGTAGCGGTAAGCCGTAAAGCGGTGAAGGTAAGTTTTTCAGAACTTGTTCTTACATGTTAACTATTATTATGTGTGATATGTGTTAACGTGTTTATATGTCATAATGTGATGAACTGTTGTTGTTCAACTGATAAGTTGAGTTAACTCTTCTTTTTGAACTGAATAACTTGTAAAAATAAAAAACATGATAATGTGAATCATGAATTATGTTTTAGTACATCCACATGTATAAATTATCATACATGGCTATATTGATAAGTATGCATGATGCATAAATTATGGGTTATGTAAAACTGTTGAATTTGTTGAACCGTCTTGCTCATTTTTGCTTAAATAAATATTTTCAACTAACTGCGAGACACCTGAGGTTGCGGTAAAGGCCCAGAATCAAGAAATGTATAACGACTTTGACGGGATCGAAGTTAAGTTTGACGATAAGACCTCAATGTGATAATTATAGTATATTTTAATAAAACCCTTTTTGGGGGTAAACAGTGTTGTCAAAGTAGGCAATAATGTAAGTTTAGGTTAAACTTTAATACTATTATGTAACAATGTGGGGAGCTGTTCATTTATGGATATGAGTGACAGGTTGTCATACTTGTTGTAATAAATTAGGTCATAATTTATATGATCTGAGTCGAATAAATGTATATAAAGATTTCGATTCAAGGAGGAAATGAAATGAATAATGATGTAAAAGTTTTAAATAAATTTGTGTTTTAACATTTATATTATAGATAAATGTTGTATCTATTAGGAATGAGGTTGTACCGTCAACACTGGATTCGGGGTTAAGAAGACCCAGATTTGGGGGCGTGACACCTGTCAGAAGAAAAATACTACATGAGCCAATTACCCAATACGGGTATAGAGTGCAAAATCAAGAACTAAAACAAATAACAAAACCAACTGAACTGAACTATAATACGAATACATAATATTACTGAACTGAACTAAAATGTATCATAATATCATATCTCATTTATGTTTGACCAAGGAAATCACCAGCTGCATTAATTTGTTCATAGAACTCCTCTCGAATCATCGACACATATCAGTTGAGTGTCCTATTATCGCACAAATCTTATAAGTACCTACAACCATTTGATAAACAAAAGAAGTTAGACTATCAGTTTGTTGCTCATGAGAAGAAATATTTATCTCATTAATATAATCAGGCATTACTTCCATCCTTAACATGCACAACTCAATTAAACTATGAAAAACTAGAGAAAAAAAATAAAATCTAAGAAAAATTACTAAATTAAAATAAAGTTTACAAAAACACAAAAGTAAATTAAAATAACTCTCCGGGAGCGGCGCCAAAATTTTGAAACTATCGTTAACACTCCAAATTTAATCTTTAGTTTTACTCTATGAACACAAAATTCAGTATAGTGACAAGCAAAGGTCGATCCCACAGAGAGTGAATAATTTATTTTTATGCAATGTAAACTAAAATGGGGGTTTTGAATTAATTATAATTATCTAAATAAACAAATAAAATTAACTAATAAATTAAAAATTCAATTCTTAAGTTCAGTATCACATTTTCACAATAATAGTATAATCAAGTTAGCCAATATTCATTATTCAATGAAATTAATAATCATAGATAACAACAATCGTTAATTATCTGAAATTTCCCTTAGGTTTAAAATCTAATGTGACAACCGCCCCCCACTAGACCCTAACTATTATACAACCTAGAATTATCAGTCTAGATTTAATATAATAGTAGCGTTAAGAATTAGAGAATTAGATTATTCCAAGCAATAATCACACAATCGCAGATTATTTAAATTGTCTTCTTAATAATCATAGCAATACTAAAATTTTTGACCACAATCATGTATAACTAATCACTACTTATGATCAAATACAATATCGTTTGCTTAATACTATATCTTAATATAGTTTAATTAATTTAACTAGTCATAATTAAGTTAATCGAAACAAATATTATTCAAACAATTAAAATAGATTATCAATAATAAATTTCATATAAAAAGAAATATATAATAATAACAACTCAATTAAACCATTAACTGAAAATAAGTTTCAACATTCCGTTAGAACTGAATAAAAAAACTAGCCAAACATAATAGAAAAATAATGAAAATAATATACAAGAGAATTGAGAGAGATATAAGAGACTTGAGAGAGCCCATAATTATGTCTAACAGTCTCTATTTATAGAATACATAATTTATCCAAAACCTACAAAGTTCCTATTTTATTTTCCTTTTCCAATTTGCAATCGGATTACATGTATATAATCATCCTTAATTAATCTGTTGTTGGACCCACGCGGAAGAGAAAGTGGAAAAAAACTGCTGAACAATACAGCGCGCCTAGAAAATCTGCTGAAGTAATGTGCCAAAAAGGTGGCGGGACCCACACGTTAATGCTGCCAGAATAATCACGCCACGCGCTTACAAAATTTGTTTTCCTTTCTTTACTATTACCGCGTATGCGGTTTATGTTGCTGAATAAGGCTGATCCCGCGCATTGCGTGATTTTTTTTTTTCTCTGGCCACGACCGCGCATGGCACAAATTCTGCTAACGTGTTAACCAAACGGCGTCGCTTCAATGCACAGTTGCTATAGCCTTTTAAAACCCATGCGCGCATGGCGCAATTTTGCTTTGTTGCTGTAATCACCAAAATGCCACATGCTTCCAATTATTTATCATCTTGCCATTTGAATTTTGATTTCTTTATTTTAACTACAAAATAAAATTAAAAATAATATAAAAATAATATAAAATTACTAAAAATAATAACAACGCATAAAATTAAATAAATTACCTAAAACAAAAAAAATAAATAAAAACTCACAATTAATTAAGCATAAAATACTTAATAAATAGATATAATTTTTTTTTATCAAATACCCACACACTTAAATCTTTGTTTGTCCTCAAGCAAAACAGGAATAAAAACTATAAAAATAAAATTAATAATTAAACGACATACCTGATTATCAAATCAATATGAATTTTAACATTAGCCTTATTTTTTTAAAAAAAATGATAACTCAAAGAAAATTTCGAAACATGCAAAATTCAAAATTTTAACATATTTATTAATCTTACTTTATTTAAGACCCTTCGTGTGTGTGTGAATCCAAATGTATTAAACTAACAAAAAAAAACTTAGATCCACTCACATAATTAAATACTTCATAAAAGATATCAAAAAAGGGTTAGTTTAACAACAAAACTCTATATTCTTATTTTTCATATCACTTTCCCCTAATACAGACAAATATAATTAAAAGATCAAAAGGTTTTTCATTTTGATAAACACACTAAGATTATTAATATTAAATTTTTTTCAAGTATTTTTTTTTTCATTTTTTCTTATTTTAAATGGGTGTATTTTATGCTCAATCTCATTCTTTTTTTTTCTTTCTGCCTTGGTGAGTGCATTTTATGCCCCATCTCACTTTTTCATATATTTATGAGTGAGTGCGTTTTACGCTACATCTCAACCCAACACATAATTATCTTTTTTTTTTAATTTAACAATCCTAGAAAAATTACCTAAATTATCTCTCCCAAAATAGATTTTGCCTTATATTTCACTTCAAATAATAATCAAATAATATATAGAGCTAAAAAATATCTTCCAAAATCATTTAACCACATAAATTTTCTATAAATTAAAACTAGTTCAAACAAATGGATATAAGTGCATAAAAATTTAAAGTATCTCAAACAAAATAATAACAAACAATAAGTCAAAAATTCAAATTAAGTAAAAATGTATCCCCTTTTCAAAAGTTATTAAATAAAAATAAAATTTTTATTACTGGCTAAAAATTAAAATTCAATTAACTCATTGCTCAAGTGACACATCTTAAAAATAATAATAAAAAAAATTTACCCCATTTTCGTAGGAAACACGATTACACTTAACATGTCCAACAAGTTTTAAAACTCCAAGTGGACAAGTTTTGTCTCGTAAGAGTTTGCAGTGAATATACCCACAAAATTCAAAAGTTTAAATTTTTTAAATTTTTCTAAAAATAAAACAAATATCCTAAATCCCTTCACCCACATTTAAAATTTACAGTATCCTTAATGTAAATTAAAATACAAAAAAACGGCACAACTAACTAAAATATAAATGCAAAAAAATAAAAGAAAAAAAATTAAACTCCCTTTGGGTTCCCTCCCAAGCAACCCTTTTTTTTTTTTTTTGTCATTGCCTCGACAGCATGCCAAAGTATTACGTCACTTCAACTTCATGAATTTTGAGTAGCCCATCCATCACGTTATCCTTCATAGGTAGATTCAATCTATCTTGCGGTTGATATGAAAGTTTTACTCCATCTTCAACAAATAAGTACTAGAGATAATTGGAACCTGCAAAACAGAAGATAAAAATTTGTAATGAGTAACAGGCAATGGAATGAAAATAATTGCATTATTATCTAAAGTCATTGGCAAAGAATTTAATGCAGCCACAACCCCCTTCAAATCTTGTTTCAGCTCAATTTCTTCTTCTTTCTTTAACTCCAAATTGTTTGTACTTGCATCCTCTAAATTCTCCTTATCTATTTTCCCAAAATTTCCTCCACCTTAAGCATGACATCGCGACAATGAATATCATTGTCTACATTGATACTGTCCGTTTCTGTACTGATGTTGTATGCTTTCTCTTGCGTCGGCGATGTAAGGAATGACCCTTGAAAATCTAATTGACTAACTGTAGTAGCAAGCTGACTCATTTGCGTCTCCAAATTATATATGAAAGTTTTTGTCTCTTGTTAGAATTGTTGTGCCTGAGTCGTGAAAGCTTTAAACATATCTTCTAAAGACATATAATAATTAGACGATTGGCTGTGTTGTTGTTGGGGATATGGTTGTTTGTACTGTGAATTATTTGGAAAGTTTTGATTTGTATGTCAATTCACTAGTGGATTCTCATAGCTAAAATTATGATGATCCATCCATACTGACTTATACGTGATTGAATAGGGATCATATCTCCTTTCTGGTTAACTAAGGAAACCACCAGCTGCATTGATTTGTTCATAAGACTCCTCTCGAAGCTTTCGACACATATCAGTTGGGTGTCCTATTACTGCACAAATCCTACAAGTACCTACAACCATTTGATAAATAAATGAAGTTAGACTATTACTTTGTTGCTTGTGAGAAGATATATTTACCTCATTAACATAATCAAGCATGACTTCCATCCTTAACCTGCACAACTCAATTAAACTATGAAAAACTAGAAAAAATAAAATCTAAGAAAAATTACTAAATTAAAATAAAGTTTACAAAAGCACAAAAATAAATTAAAATCACTCTTCGGCAGCGGTGCCAAAATTTAGAAGCTGTCGTTAACACTCTAAAATTAATCCTTACTTTTACTCTATGAACACAAAATTCAGTATAGTGACAAACAAGAGTCGATCCCACAAAGAATGATTATTTTATTTTTATGCAATGTAAACTAAATTGAGGGTTTTGAATTAATTATAATTAACTAAATAAGCAAAAATAAACTAATAAAATTAACTCATAAAATTAAAGACTTCAGTTATTCAGTTTAGTAACACCTTTTCACAACAATAGTATAATCAGGTTAGCCAATATTCATCATTCAATTAAATTAATAACCCTAGATAACAACAATCGTTAATTACCCAAAATTTCCCTTAGGTTTTAAATCTAATGTGACAACCGCCCTCTCTAGACCCTAACTATCATACAACCTAGAACTATCAGCTAGATTTAATATAATAGTAGCGTTAAGAATTAGAGAATTAGATTATTCCAAGCAATAATCACACAATCGCAGATTATTTAACTTGCCTTCTAAATAACCATAACAATACTCAAAACTTTGACCACAATCATGTATCACTAATCGCTACTTATAATCAGATACAATATCGATACCTTAATACTATATCTTAATCTAGTAGTTGAATATAGTTTAATTAATTTAACTGGCCATAATTAAATTAATCAAAACAAATATCATTGAAATAATTAAAATAGATTATCAATAATACATCTCATATAAGAAGAAATAAATAATAATAACTCAATTAAACCATTAACTAAAAATAAGGATCAACATTACCTTAGAACTAATTAAGAAAACTAGCCAAACATAATATAAAAATAATGAAAATCAAGAACATTGAGAGAAATAGGAGAAACCTGAGAGAGCCCCTAATTATGTCTAATAGTCTCTATTTATAGAATACATAATTTATCCAAAACCTAATAGAAATTAGAATACCAAATAAAATAAATACAAAGTTCATACTTTATTTTATTTTTGCAATTGGACCCACGTGGAAGACAAAGTGGAACAAAACTGCTGAACAATGCAACCCGCCTGGAAAATTTGCTAAAGTAATGTGCCAAAAAGGTGGTGGGACCCACACGTTAATGCTGCCAGAAAAATCATGCCACGCGCTTATAATTTTTTTTTCTTTCTTTACTGTTACCGCGCTTGTGGTTTATGTTGCTGAATAAGGCTGATCCCGCACGTTACGCGAAATCTTTTTTTCTCTGGCCGCGATCGCGCATGGTGCGGACTTTGCTGACTTGTTAACCAAACGACATCGCTTCAATGCACAGTTGCTATAGCCTTTTCATACCCATACGCGTATGGCGCAATTCTGCCTTGTTGCTGGAATTACCAAAATGCCACATGCTTCCAATTATTTACCATCTTGCCATTTCAATTTTGATTTCTTTATTTTGCCTACAAAATAAAATTAAAAATAATAACAATGCATAAAATTAAATAAATTACCTAAAACACTAAAAATATTTAAAAACTCACAATTAATTACGCATAAATTACTTAATAAATAGATATAAAAATCTCTTTATCAAATATCCCAACACTTAAATCTTTGTTTGTCCTAAAAAAAAAACAATAATAAAAACTATAAAAATAACACTAATAATCAAACGACATACCTGAACAACAAATTAATATGAATTTCAACATTAGACTAAAAAAAAAATTCAAATGATAATTCAATTTTATTTTTCAAAACATGCAAAATTCAAAATTTTAACATATTTATTAATTTTACATTATTCAAGACCCTTCATGTGTGTGTGACTCCAAATGTATCAAACTAACAAAAAAAACTTAGATCCGTTCACATAATTAAATACCTCATAAAAGATATAAAAAATTGTGAGTTTAACAACAAAACTCTATACTCTTATTTTTCATATCACTTTCCACTAATATAGACAAATATAATTAGAAGATTAAAATATTTTTAATCTTGATAAACACACTAGGATTATTAATAATAATTTTTTTTCAAGTACTTCTTTTTTTCATTTTTTCTTATTTTAAATGTGTACATTTTATTCTTCATCCCATTCTTTTTTTCTTTCTGCCTTGGTGAATGCATTTTATGCTCCATCTCATTTTTTCATGTGTTTATGAGTGAGTGAGTTTTACGCTTAATCTTAACCTAACACATAATTATATTTTCTTTCAATTTAACAATCATTGAAAAATTACCTAAATTATCTCACCCAAATTTTGCCTTATATTTCACTTCAAATAATGATCAAATAATATATAGAGCTAAAAAACTATCTTTCATAAGTATTTAATCACATAAATTTTCTTTAAATTAAAAACAGCTCAAACAAATGTATATAAGTGCATAGAAATTTAAAGGATCTCAAACAAAATAATAACAAATAATAAGTCAAAAATTCAAACTAACAAATTTTTTATCCCTTTTCCAAAATTTATTAAATAAAAATTAAAATTTTATCATTGGCTAAAAATTAAAATCCAATTAACTCATTGCTCAAGTGACACATCCTAAAAATAATAACATAGTAAAAAAAATTATCCCATTTTCGTAGGAAATACGATTACACTTAACACGTGCAATAAGTCTTTAAACCCCAAGTGGACGAGTTTTGTCTCGTGAGAGTTTGCAGTGGATATATCTGTAAAATTCAGAAATTTAAAATTTTTAAAAATTTCCTAAAAATAAAAAATATCCTAAATCTCTTCCCCCACACTTAAAATTTACATTGTCTTAAATGAAAACTAAAATGCAAAAAAAGGCACAAATAACTAAAAAATAAATGCAAAAAAATAAAAGGAAAAAAATTAAACTCCCATTGGAGGCAACCCCTTTGTTTTTTTTTTTTTTTTTTTGTTGTCATTGGCTGGACAGCATGCCAAAATACTACGTCACTCCAACTTCATGAATTTTGAGTAGCCCATCCATCACGTTATCCTTCATAGGTAGATTCAATCTATCTTGCGGTTGATATGAAAGTTTTACTCCATCTTCAACGAATAAGTATTGGAGATAATTGGAGAAAGTCTTCAAATTTGGGATGGGAACCTGCAAAACAGAATATAAAAATTTGTAATGAGTAACAGGCAATAAACTAGAAATAATTGCATTAATATCTAAAGTTATAGACAAAGAATTTAATGTAGCCATAGCCTCCTTCAAATCTTGTTTCAGCTCAATTTCTTCTTCTTTCTTTAACTCTAAATTATTTGTACTTGTATCAACTAAATTCTCCTTATCTATTTCCCCAACAATTTCTTCCACCTTAAGTATGAAATCACCATAAAGAACATCATTATCTACATTGATAATATACGTTTCGGTACTGATGTTGTATGCTTCCTCTTGCGTCGACGATGTAAGGAATGACCCTTGAAAATTTAATTGACCAACTGTAGTAGCAAGCTAACTCATTTGCGTCTCCAAATTATATATGAAAGTTTTTGTCTCTTGTTTGAATTGCTGTACCTGAGTCATGAAAGCTTTAAACATATCTTCTAAAGACATATAAGAATTAGACGATTGACCATGTTGTTGTTGGGGATATGGTTGCATGTACTGTGCATTTTTTGGAAAATTTTAATTTGCGTGCCAATTCACTGGTGGATTCTCATAACAGAAATTATGATGATCCATCCATCCTGACTTATACGTGATTAAATATGGATCATATCTCATTTCTGGTTGACCAAGGAAACCACCAGTTGCATTGATTTGTTTATAGGACTCTTCTCGGTGCATTGGACATATATCAGTTGGGTGTCCTTTTACCCCACAAATCCTACAAGTACCTACAACCATTTGATAAATAAAAGAAGTTAGACTATAAGTTTGTTGTTCATGAGAATAAATATTTATCTCATTAACATAATCAAGCATGACTTCTATCCTTAACCTGCACAACTCAATTAAATTATGAAAAACTAGAAAAAATAAAATCTAAGAAAAATTACAAAATTAAAATAAAGTTTACAAAAGCACAAAAGTAAATTAAAATCACTCCCCGGTAACGGCGCCAAAATTTGGAAGTTATCATTAACACTAAAAAATTAATCCTTATTTTGACTTTATGAACACAAAATTCAGTATAGTGACAAGCAAATGTCGATCCTATAGAAAATGATTAATTTATTTTTATGCAATATAAATTGGAATGGGGGTTTTGAATTAATTGTAACTAACTAAATAAACAAAAATTAACTAATAAATTAAAGACTTTAGTTTTTTAGTTCAGTATCACCTTTTCACAACAATAGTATAATCAAATTAGCCAATATTCATCATTCAATTAAATTAATAACCCTAGATAACAACAATCATTAATTACCCAAAATTTTCCTTAAGTTTTAAATCTAATGTGACAACGGCTCTCACTAGACCCTAATTATCATACAACCTATAACTATCAGTTTATATTTAATATAATAATAGCATTAAGAATTAGGGAATTAAATTATTCCAAGCAATAATCACACAATCACAGATTATTTAACTTGCCTTCTAAATAACCATAGTAATACTCAAAAGCTTGACCACAATCATGTATTACTAATTGCTGCTTATGATCAGATATAATATTGTTTGCTTAATACTATATCTTAATCTAGTAGTTGAATATAGTTTAATTAATTTAACTGGCCATAACTAAATCAATTAAAACAAATATCATTCAAACAATTAAAATAGATTATCAAGAATACATCTCATATAAGAAGAAATAAATAATAATAACTCGATTAAACCATTAATTGAAAATAAGATTCAACATCTTCTTAGAACTGATAAAGAAAACTGGTCAAACATAATAAAAAAATAATAAAAATAATATATAAGAGAATTGAGAGAAATAGGAGAGACCTGAGAGAGCCCCTAATTATGTCTAATAGTCTCTATTTATATAATACATAATTTATCCAAAAACTAATAGAAATTAGAATACCAAATAAAATAAATACAAAGTTCCTATTTTATTTTCTTTTTTCAATTTGCAATTGGATTACATGTATATAATCATCCTTAATTAATCTGTTGCTGGACCCACGTGGAAGACAAAGTGGAACAAAACTGCTGACCAATGCAACGCGCCTGAAAAATCTGCAAGTGTAATGTGCCAAAAAGGTGGCGGGACCCACACGTTAATGCTGCTAGAAGAATCACGCCACACGCTTACAAAATTTGTTCTCCTTTCTTTACTATTACCGCGTATACGGTTTATGTTGCTGAATAAGGCTGATCCCATGCATTGCCCGAAATCTTTTTTTCTCTGGCCACGATCACGCTTGGCGCGGACTCTGCTGACTTGTTAACCAAACGGCGTTGCTTCAATACACAGTTGCTATAGCCTTTTAAAACCCACGACCGTATAGCGTGATTTTGCCTTGTTGCTGGAAACACAGTTACACTTAGCATGTGCAACAAGCCTTTACCTTGGTGAGTGCATTTTATGCTCCATCTCACTTTTTCATGTGTTTATGTGTGAGTGCGTTTTACGCTCCATCTCAACTCAATACATAATTATCCTTTTTTTTTCAATTTAACAATCTTAGAAAAATTACCTAAATTATCTCTCCCAAAATATATTTTGTCTTATATTTCACTTCAAATAGTGATCAAATAATATATAGAGCTAAAAAATATCTTTCATGAGCATTTAATCACATAAATTTTCTCTAAATTAAAATTAGCTCAAACAAATGGTTATAAGTGTATAAAAATTTAAAGGATCTCAAACAAAATAATAAAAAACAATAAGTCAAAATTTTAAACTAACAATTTTTTTTATCCCTATTCCAAAAGTTATTAAATAAAAATTAATATTTTATCATTGCCTAACAATTAAAATCCAATTAACTCATTGCTCAAGTGACACATTCTAAAAATAATAAAATAAAATAAAAAAACTACCCCTTTTTTGTAGGAAACACAGTTACACTTAGCATGTGCAACAAGCTTTTAAACCCCAAGTGAACGAGTTTTGTCTCGTGAGGGTTTGCACTGAATATAATCATAAAATTCAAAATTTTAAATTTTTTAAAATTTCCTTAAAATAAAACAAATATTCTAAATTCCTTCCCCTGCACTTAAAATTTATATCGTCCATAATGTAAACTAAAATGCAAAAAAATGGCACAAATAACTAAAATATAAATGCAAAAAAATAAAAAGAAAGAAAATTATACTCCTATTGGGTTGCCTGCCAAGCAGCACCTTTGTTTTTTTTGTCATTAACTCGACAGCACTCCAACTTCATGAATTATGAGTACCCCATCCATCACGTTATCCTTCATAAGTAGATTCAATATCTCTTGCGGTTGATATGAAAGTTTTACTCCATCTTCAACGAATAAGTATTGGAGATAATTGGAGAAAGTCTTCAAATTTGGGATGGGAACCTGCAAAACAGAAGATACAAATTTGTAATGAGTAACAGGCAATAGACTAAAAATAATTGCATTAATATCTAAAGTTATAGACAAAGAATTTAATGCAGCCACAACCTCCTTCAAATCTTGTTTCAGCTCAATGTCTTCTTCTTTCTTTAACTCTAAATTGTTTGTACTTGTATCAACTAAATTCTCCTTATCTATTTCCCCAAAAATTTCTTCCACCTTAAGTATGACATCACCATAAAGAACATTATTATCTACATTGATAATGTACGTTTCGGTACTAATGTTATATGCTTCCTCTTGCGTCGACGATGTAAGGAATGACCATTGAAAATCTAATTGACCAACTATAGTAACAAGCTAACTCATTTGCGTCTCCAAATTATATATGAAAATTTTTGTCTCTTGTTTGAATTGTTGTGCCTGAGTCATGAAAGCTTTAAACATATATTCTAAAGACATATAAGAATTAGACGACTGACCATGTTGTTGTTGAGGATATGGTTACATGTACTGTGCTTTATTTGAAAAATTTTGATTTGCGTGCCAATTCACTGGTGAATTCTCATAACAGAAATTATGACAATCCATCCAGCCTGACTTATACGTGATTGAATATGGATCATATTTCATTTCTGGTTGACCAAAGAAACCACCAGCTACATTGATTTGTTCATAGGACTCCTCTCGATGCATTGGACACATATCAGTTGTGTAACGCCCCCAAAATCCCCTACACTTTTACCTACGGCAGACCTTGTGTGTTAACTCCATACATCTACCGAATTAACCAATGATCCCATAATCATATTGGTTGAATTAGTCTTATTTTAGACTATACATTAAAAATTTCTCTTAACTTCGTCCCTGGATCTTAACTTGATCTCAGTCTCATTATTTATACAGGTATCAACTTGTATTTTATCCGTATAAATAGAAAACACTATATATAACGGTCAAATTTTAACCTTAGGATTTAAATATTCTATAACTTTACATGTTCTAACATCCACAGCATTAAATCATTAGGACGGCTCTTGGGAACAGAGAATCTCGCGGTGAATGTTTGTATCTTCACCCGTGATAAATGTTTGCATCTTTATCCGTGACAAATGGTTGTATCTTTGTGTGGTGCAAAATTCTCTTTTCGTACAGAACATTACCCAACTAGTTAAAACCCTCATTCGAAACATATTTGTTTATAGTGATATCTCTTCATATCAATAATCATAGTTATATGGTATTCAGAATAGTAATAACGAGTTATACCTAGGTCCGAGGAACCTTAACGATGGATTTGACCAGTCAACATCGCTTAGTCCTGTCTCGGATGTACAACACTCACAAGTTATTTATCGATCCTTATCTAGATAAATAGATCATTATCAATACTATGTTAAGTCTTAACAATTCTAGGTTATATCAAAATAAAGACATAACAATATTCTGATGATAATAATTTATATCATGCATTCAATATTCGGTTACATGTTTGTTTGTTCGTATTACAACAGTCATTATGACTTATACAAATACAATCAATTTACATGAAAACCTAATCTACACTGCATCTTTAAGTTCATGATCTTCTTAACGTTCCTCTTTAATCTGCAAATAAGGTTTTATTCGCAAGAGTGAACACGACGGCTTAGCAAGTCTAACATACAGCACATACGCAGTTTCTAAGAATTTCATGATCTACAACTTTCATTTGTATTAACTAAGGCAGACTCGGACTTTAAAATTTTGGAATTTTGGCAGAAAGGTCAGTGAGCTTGCTTTAATCAATATTTTTAGGGTTAACCATGTGAAACATGGTACCGTTTGCTTTAACTCTTTAAGAAATCATGTTGTAAGACTCAATATCACTTTATAACATAACAATAACAAATCACAAACCTTCACATAGAAAGATTCATGGCTTTTGCTCAAGAACACACGAATAACACAAATAATGGATAAACCGTACATGGTAACGACTATGTTCTTGAGCTTTTGGTTTTCGTACTTGAAATAATTTGAGCATTATAACTGCTTACATAAGTGATTATTACACTTTATAATTGACAAAAATTGGTCATTATAATGGCTTGTAAATTGAATTATAACAATTTATAATAATTGCTCAAGAACATATGAAGAACACGGAGAACGATAATCGTACATGGCTACAACGTATGTTCATTGAGCTTTAAACTATGAATTGAAATTCGACATTATAACTACTGTAAAATAAAAAAAGGCTCAAGAACACGTGAAGAACACGGAGAACAACATCGTACATGGCTACGATATGCATTCTTGAGCTTTTAAATTATGAAATTTAATCGAACATAAAAACGACTAACGATTTACCTCTCGAAGTGCAAGCTTTAACTATTTCTTTGCACTCCATTCTTGTCTCACAAGAACTCTCTCTATAAAATCTGATTTTTGCTCTTGAACTATGGTGAGAATTAATGAAGACATAACTTGGTATTTATAGGCAAGCAAAGTCTAGGGCATAAGGGTCATTAAGCCATTACTTACAAGCTAAGCTAGGCAAAGGTGCATCACCCTTTCCTTCTTGATTTGGACGGCAATGCTGATGGTTTAAGGCCATTAAATGTTTGCAATGATCAAGCTTTTATGACATCATAAAGCCATATATGCTAGCCACTCATTGGTCCAACACTTAGCCTACCAAAGGAATAGTGTTAGGGCTTGTTTGGTTGGTAAATTAACCATTTAATTGAGGGGTAGTCATGGTCATTTACCAAGCTTGATCAAGGTTAGTTTAGTCCTTTTGATAATCTAGCTTAGTTATGCTTAGATTAATTAGCAATAAACCTAGTTTAATTAGGTTATTAAATCACCAATTAGATTAACTTGTAATTTAGGTTAATCTTTTGTTTAATTAAACTTAATCCTATTTAGGTTTAGTTTAATTAATTACTAATTAGGTTAAATGGTAATCTAGTTACCCTAACCTAGTTCGATTCCAACTAGGTTTCATATAACCTAGTTTCATTTTAACTAAATGTCATCTAACCTAGTTTCATATCAACTAGATTAGGTTAACTATTTAATAAGCTTAGTTAGTTTATAACTAGGTTTAGTTCCTAATTAGGTTCCTAACTCAGTTATATCTAACTCAGTTACATCTCAACCGAAATTAGTTCATCCTTAACTAATTCTAGTTCATTTCTAAGTCTTCCGGTTAAATTGACCTCAACTGATTTAAAAGTTTGATATTACAAAGTTTTGTTCCGAATAAACACTATTTTGTAAAGTCGAAAGTCCAACAGACTTGGCACGTTTTTCGGTGAATAGTATTTTCGACTACCATTTCTCAGAATATGCTTAAACGATCAAAAAGTCAAAAATAATATTTATTTTTGTCTTTTCTCTATTTCGTCTTATTCCCGACACACTTTTCGAGAAAATCTTTTATTGCTTATTACGCACCGGTGTTGCATATCCACCAACGGTTTGATCAAAAACGAAAAAAGTTTTCATTTGAAGAGCGATTTACGTTTTATTTTGGGGAAAATATCAGTGGCTCCCTGGTATCTATTTCCCGTTTAAATGCTATATCGTGAAATGGAAAAAGTCCAAACGTTGAAAAGAACGTTCAAAAAGACGACAAACGTTTTCTCGTAAATCATGTCTTTTTCTCTAGAAAATTTTATTGGTTCCCTGACATCTAAACCTCATATTAACACTATATCGTGAAATACAAGAAGTCCTACAGATGAAAGAAACGATCAAACGAATGAAAAACATTTCTTCATAAACAGTGCTTTTACACATTTTTTGAGAAAAAACTTTTACTGACTATTACATGTTTTTAAAGCGTAGGAATGATTCATCTTGAAACGGAATGTCAATTTGACCTTCACGTTTTGCTCGAGGGCCTAGGTTATTTTCTAGGGTTTAGGGTTTAGGTTTTAACTTTTTTCCCAATTTAAGTTTTTGTCTTAAATTGACTTTTGATTTTGAATAAGTGTTAAGGTTAACTACTCAAACCAAAACACAAAATCCTATACATAAATAATTCACATAACACATTTAAAAGATTAATTTAAGTTTTACTAATCACATAACACATAGTTTAGGTTAGAGATTTTAACCTCTTAGTTGTATACGATCATAGTTTCGAGTTGTATATATTCTTTAAGATAGCTCAAGGTATGCTTGAGCAATCGCTCTTTAGGTTTTGAATTGACAACCTTGCTTATATCTTGTAAGATCATGTTTGAAATGTTTGGGATATTACAAGTTGGGTGTCCTATTACCCCACAAATCCTACAAGTACCTACAACCATTTGATAAATAAAAAAAGTTAGACTATAAGTTTGTTGTTCATGAGAATAAATATTTACCTCATTAACATAGTCAAGTATGACTTCCATCCTTAACCTGCACAACTTAATTAAACTATGAAAAAACTAGAAAAATAAAATAAAATCTAAGAAAAATTACTAAATTAAAATAAAGTTTACAAAAACACAAAAATAAATTAAAATCACTCTCCGGCAGCGGCGCCAAAATTTGGAAGCTGTCGTTAACACTCCAAAATTAATCCTTACTTTTACTCTATGAACACAAAATTCAGTATAGTGACAAGAAAAAGTCGATCCCACAGAGAATGATTAATTTATTTTTATGCAATGTAAACTAGAATGGAGGTTTTGAATTAATTATAATTAACTAAATAAACAAAAATTAACTAATAAATTAAAGACTTCAGTTCTTCAGTTCAGTATCACATTTTCATAACAATAGTATAATCAAGTTAGCCAATATTCATCATTCAATTAAATTAATAACCGTAGATAACAACAATCGTTAATTACCTGAAATTCTCCTTAGGTTCTAAATCTAATGTGACAACAACCCCTACTAGACCTTAACTATCATACAACCTAAAATTATCAGTCTAGATTTAATATAATATTAGCATTAAGAATTAAGGAATTAGATTATTTCAAGCAATAATCATACAATCGCAGATTATTTAACTTGCCTGCTTAATAACCATAGCAATACTCAAAAGCTTGACCACAATCTTGTATTACTATATAATCGCTACTTATGATTGGATAAAATATCGTTTGCTTAATACTATAGCTTAATCTAGTAGATGAATATAATTTAATTAATTTAACTGGCCATAATTAAATCAATCAAAACAAATATTATTTAAACAATTAAAATAGATTATCAAGAATAGATCTCATATTAGAAGAAATAACTTATAATAACTCAATTAAACCATTAACTGAAAATAAGGTTCAACATCCCTTTAGAACTGAATAAGAAAACTAGTCAAACATAATAGAAGAATAATAAAAATAATATACAAGAGAATTGAGAGAAATATGAGAGACCTAAGAGAGCCCCAATTATGTCTAACAGTCTCTATTTATAGAATACATAATTTATCCAAAACCTAATAGAAATTAGAATACTAATTAAAATAAATACAAAGTTCCTATTTTATTTTTCTTTTCCAATTTGCAATTGGATTACATGTATATAATCATCCTTAATTAATTTGTTGCTGGACCAACATGGAAGACAAAGTGGAACAAAACTGCTGAACAATGCAATGCGCCTGGAACAAAATTGCTGAACAATGTAGCGCGCCTGGAAAATTTACTAAAGTAATGTGCTGAAAAGGTGGTGGGACCCACACACTAATGCTGCCAGAAGAATCACGCCATGCACTTACATTTTTTTTCCCTTTCTTTACTGTTACCGCGCATGCAGTTTATGTTGCTGAATAAGGCTGATCCTGCGCATTGCGTGGAATCTTTTATTCTTTGGCCACGATTACGCATGGCGCGAACTCTGCTTACTTGTTAACCAAATGGCGTCGCTTCAATGCATAGTTGCTATAGCCTTTTAAAACTCGTGCGCGCATAGTGCGATTCTGCCTTGTTGCTGGAATTACCAAAATGCCGCATACTTCCAATTATTTACCATCTTGCTATTTGAATTTTGATTTCTTTATTTTACCTACAAAATAAAATTAAAAATAATATAAAATTACTAAAAATAATAACAATGCATAAAATTAAATAAATTACCTAAAACACTAAAAATACATAAAAACTTACAATTAATTAAGCATAAATTGCTTAATAAATAGATATAAAAATCTCTTTATCACAACCCATTAAGCCAGTGCACCAGTCCAACATGCTTGGTCAATTACAGCATATACTTTAGATGATAAAACGTAAAGACAATGCAGTAGTACTTGTCATTTCAATTAAATGATAAAATGTCAAGACATTGCGTGATTATATATTATCTGACCTTACGAGTGGTTCTGTTATGCCACGACAATAATCATACTGCAAAATTTTCAGCAAACTCAAATCCTATCTATAAATGGCATCATTCATTATATGTCGTAACTCCTATGCAAATATGAAAGGCACACCCTTGTTCGTATTCATGAGACAAATTTCTAGAAAATTCATTAGAAAAACATGTATAATCTCTTTGATAACAAGGTGAGTAACATTGTGGAAAGTTATTGTGTCCTATAAATTAGGCTCGAGATACAAGTCAAATACCAGTGGAGAATTTTTAGTATCATAATTCCTATGCATAAAGGTTTCTTTGACCAAGTAGGTTTTATCTCTGGCTTGTTCGGGCTCAAGGGTGTAACATTTTTTTGTGCCAAAAGGAAAGCGTCGGACATTTTCAGGGAATTTCCATTTAGGGTTTGAATCTAGGTTCATCAGTACTTTTTTTACTTTCTCCTGTATCTATAAGCATCGCATCTGAAGTATAAATTATACGGGTTTCTTCATACTTGTAGTCTGGAGTATCTTTTGGTAGTTTACCACCACAATTGATGCTTATGAACCTTTAAAAATATGATCAAGAGAGAATTAATTAGACAAGTCAAATAGTATAACGAATGTTGATGATATATGTGATCACAAATTTATTTTTGATTTAAGATAGTCTCTCCAAAAGCTCTTATTTGATTAATTATACCAGAAACTCTAGAAAAGAAATCTTGAATGAACTCATTACCTTTCATGAAGAGTGTTTCAAATTCTCTTCGAAAAGTCTGCAATTTAACATAGTCCATGCTTCCTTTGACTTCGCGGCACTAGTAATTCGAGGAAATATAGGGTCTGCTACTTCCTGTTGCAAAACAAGCTGAGCCTCTACATCCTTCTTATGAAGCTCTCTAACATTCGTTGTTGTCTCTACAAAACTATTCTCAACCAACTTCCAAAATTCTTGTGCATTAAAACAAGTCGTCATTTTAACGCTCCAAAACTCATAATTTTTCCTTTAAAGACAAGAATCAAAGATTGAGAAAGATTTAGAATGTTACCATTTGTCATAGTTGTGAAAACTTACTTAGACCTTTTATTGAACACTTTGTGTGCATTGCGATAAGACCAACTGAGTATGCTACAACGATAATCCAAAAAAAAATCCAATGCTCAATTTTAATCAAACCTGGCTCTGATACCAAAAATGTTGAGATTAGGTCTGTACTTTACTGCAGATTACAAAGCAACACAGGGAAATGATTATAGGCTAAGTTAGAGATAAAAGAAATTGAATGACAAGTTTGGCAGGAACTTATACTCTGTTTGTGACGACCCCAAATTCAAGCCCACACAGCCCAACTTTGAGTCGTTAAAATACACAACAACTATTATAATACAGTAAAACGTACAATAATACACAACTAAGTCTTCACTATTATTGGCACACTATTTTACAATATGGTGAAGACTACTATAGTAACTATCTCGAACCATCAATCTATTCCCCTCTTTTTCCCGCTAGTCCCAACTACATTCTCATTTCCTGAACATTTGAACAAAAAGGAAATGGTGAGCTCAAATAGCTAGTAAAGAATAACATGACTAAGATAATGACGAATAAATTATCATTAGCCTTTAAAAGTTGAGTTTTTGATAAAATAATATAAACAGTAAGTTTTAATTTAACAGCTGCAGTTAAGTTCTGAAAAAAAGTTCAGATCAACAACTGCAACAAAACAGCAACCATTAGAAAAATTATGTAGATCATGATGTCTACTAGCTTCTTTTTTTCATAAAAATCACCATAAACCTTTATCATCTAAAACACCATTGATCATGATTATACCAAATAGCAATTTTTCTTTGCCTCAGGCCAAAGAGAACATTGACCACATGCCCTAAAAGACATATCACCATTATATCGCCTTTATGCTATTATCTATGTCCCAGCTCACAGATATCCACAATAATTTGATTCTTGATGATTAGTACAAATAACAGTAATATAAATAATGAACATAAGAAATGGAATAATAGGATAAACAATAGATAGCAAAAGTTTACAATTTTACTTTGTGCAGATTTAAATAATGTCCAAATTATCAACACGATATGTGTAAGACCCCAAATTTTATGAAATACAAAATTTAATTTTTCTTCATTTATATTTTTTCTGAAACAGTAAGTGGTTAAATTAACAAAGTTAAAAGTTAAGGATGTTATGTGCAAATTATATTATGTCGAACAATATTCATTTGGTCGGGAAATATTCGTTCTGTCGGGGAATATTCGCATGACGGCGCCGTACATTGGTGGACCCCACAACGAATAATTGTCGGATATAGAAAATGACATAAATAATTTTTAAATGGTCAATGGTACTATCACTTTTAATTGTTAAAATACCCAATGTTAAAAGAATAGTAATATACGGTATTACACGTAACACACGGTATTGCACAATAGTACACGGTATTGCACAGTAGCACACGACATTGCACAATATTTCGTATTATTAAACTGATAAAGTGGTTATCGTACAATATTTGACTTTATTATCACATGCACAATAATTTATATTATTAAACTGATAATTGTCACAGTAGTATATGCACAGTAATTCACATTATTGAATTAATAATTGTCATTACGCAGTAACGTATTCTTTCTTTTATATACTTTCTGCATTATTGTTATATCTATTATGATGTTAATTAAACTGTTATATTTCATTATTAATTAATTTGATATCTAACTCAGAGAGCCAACTACACTGTATTTATAACAATTAGTCATAATAATGAATAAGTAGAATTATTGTTGAATAATTGAATTGATAAAGTTATTTGTTTATTATAATAAATAGTATAAAGTTATGTGATATAAAATGAATGGTATATATTAAAGATAATGTAATAATTATAGAATTTTAAATGAACGATGTAGATTGAAGATGATATTTAAATGAATGGTTTAGATTAAGAAAATCTTAAAAGATGAAATGAATGGTATAGATTAAAGATAATATAAAATTTGAAATGGATGGTGTACATTAAAGATGATCTTTAAATGAATTGTTTAAATTAAATAAATCTTAAAAGATGAAATGAGTGGTAAGGATTAAACATTATATTGAAATGAACGGTTTGGATTAAATTAGAAAATCTTGGTTATGATAAGATTTTTGGCTATAAATAGAGGCCTAAATTTAAGGATTTTTTATAAACTTCCTTACTTGTTCTTTCTTTCACTCTCTAAATACTTCTTTGTATAAGTTCTCTCTAAATGTGCTTAAGTCATCTTGAGTATTCGTGAAGATCTATAAGTGTACGAGTACTGTTCAAGTTGATCAACCTCATTTAAATCAATATTCAGTCACGTGTTAAGGTAAGGGATTATCATTCATTAATTCTCGAAAATAATATCATTTCTCTCTTACTCATAAGATGTGTCATTTATTTCCATGTATTAAATTGTAGGAATAACCTTACGGCGCGGATTGCCGTCTGTTGGTGAATAACCTTTCGTATTCATTCCTTATTAATCTCTGAGAATAACCTTACTGCGCGGATTACCGTCTGTTTGGTGAATAACTCTTCGTATTCAATTTTTATTAAATTGTGGAAATAACCTTACGGCACGGATTATCGCATGTTGGTGAATAACCTTTCGTATTCATTCCTTATTAATCTCTGAGAATAACCTGACTATGCGGATTACCGCATATTTGGTGAATTACTCTTTGTATTCATTTCTTATTTGTCTCTTATGGAAATAATTTGTCTACACGAATTATCACATGACACACTTTATTCCATATTCGTTTGTAATATCATTTTCTTTCATATTCGTAAGTGATATTATTTTCCTTTATACTCGTAAGGGATACCATCTTTTTCATCTTCTATTATTCAAACTTATTACGGTAAAATGTATCATTCTTTTCATACTCTTAACTTACTATGGTAAGTACTATTTGGTAAAGTTCTTGAAATGATTATATATTCCTTAATAGTTTACGCTTCATCTAATATCATTTCAATTGAACATTCCTATTTTTCTAAATTTCTCTATTGAACTTTAACTGTTATTCTGAACCGTGGATCTTGAATATCGTTCTTGAATTTGTACTAATCATCAAGAATCAAATTGTTGTGAATATCTGTGGCCTGGGGCACAGATGATAGGTTAAAGGCGATATAATTATTGAACAGATGATAGGTTAAAAGCGATTTAATAGGTTAAAGGTGATTTAATAGGTTAAATGTGATACATCTGTTCAGTATCTTTTATGGCACGTGGTGAATAAATATCTTTGGTCCGTAGTGCAAAGATGAACTGTTATTTGGTATGATTATGACCAAAGGCTGAATATTGATATAATCATGACCGTTGGTGATATATTGAATATATTTGGCTCGTAGTGCAAAGATGAACTGTTAACTTGCATGATTATGACCAGGAACTGTAAATTTATATTATCATGACCAGTGGTGTTTAAAATGATAAAAGTTGATGATGTTTTTCTGAAATAGAGAAGCGAGTGGACATCATAGTCCACATGATTCTTCTAATAGATTGCTCATTCCGCTGCTATTATTGACCTGAACTTTGTTCAAGAACTTAGCTGCAGTTTTTGATATAAACCTTGTAATCTATTGTATTCTATCAAGAACACAACTGTTGAAGGCTAACGATAATTTATTCGTCATTATCTAAGTCATGGTATTTTATATTGGGCTATTTGAGCTCACCCTTTTTTTTTGTTTCATTGAATTTCAACAGGAGATGAGAACATAGATGAATCTAGCCGGAGGATGGAGTGAGAGTCCGAGGGATAGCTATCGTAGTCTTCACATGTTGTAAAATAGTGTGACAATAATCGTGAAAGACTTAGTTGGGTATTATTATACACTGTATTGTTGTACGTTGCACTACTTGTAATAATTTTGTTGTAGTCTTTTGACAACTCAAGTTTGGGCTGTGTGGACCCAGATTTGGGGGCGTCACAATGTGGAGTCAAATTCAAAAATGAGATTCAAGATCCATAGTTCAAAAATAACGATTAAAGTTCAATAGAAAGGTTCAAGTAAATAGGAAGGTTCAATTGAAATGATATTAAATGAAACACAAATTATTAATCATATCAAAAATTTTACCGAACTTACCATAATAAGTTTAAGAGTATGAAAGAAAATGATATCCCTTACCTTAATACGTGAAAAGAGACTGCTTTAAATGTAGTTGATCAACTTATATATTTATAATATAATTAATAATTATCACATATAAATTTCATGGTGTATGATAACTCGTATATTATGAACTATCAAAAGTATTTATATAATATAAATTTTTGTAGTGTAATAAAATATAACAACTTCAAAAATAGTTTTTAAAATAATATTTCAAAATAAATCTTCCAAATGAAGTTTTTCAAAAAAAATCTTCTCAAAGAAGAGTCTTCTAAAAGAAGATTTGTGAATATTGTGTAAAATAGGTATTTGTGCAATTACTACACTTTAAATAAAATACTTACTTGAGAAATTTCTACACTCTTTTTGATTTACTAACACTCAAGATAACCTTACTATTCTTAGATAAAATACTCACAAAATATTTGTAGAAAAACTTAATATTTTAGGTGTGATTTTTCTATTCAGCTGAACAACCTATTTATAGAAAAAAGAAGTGTACTGTGTGCGGTAGGAAAGCACCTGACGTGCTACACGTCAGCTTGAAAGTTCAGCATTGGCAGCAGCAGCCTTGCTGCTTTTCAAATTTTCTTCCAGCAATTTCGTTTTCATTTCTCATGTGGCCCCCATAGAGGGCCCACATGTTTCCTTACTATTTATATATAACAATCAAAATACTCACTAATAATACAATAATTAAGGTAATGTTACAACAGTGATAACAATAATTCAACAATAATGTAAGAAATACATTACTGATAATTATTAATTTAATAATATAATTTACTGTGTATTTGCTACTGTGACAATTATTTTGATCAATAATTTTAAAATACAATGCAATAACAATTATTGACTCAATGATATAAAATACAGTGTAATGACAATTATTGAATCAATAATGCAAAATACTGTGTATCAATAATTATTGATGAATGTTGTGCAAAATAACCACTTTATCAGATCAATAATATGAGACAATGTGCAATACCGTGTGCTACAATAAAATATCATAAAATACTGTATGCTACTATTCTTTTATCACCAATATTTTAACAGTTAAAAATAATAGTACCGTTGATTATTTTTTTTATAAAAAGTTACTTATGTCGTTTTCTATATCCGATAATATTTTGTTGTGGGGTTCACTAATAATTGGTTATTTCGGCACTATCGTACGAATTGAATATTCCCCGACAGAACGAATATTTTTCGACAAAACGAATATTCTCCGACAAGATAAAATTTGCATAAAATATTTTTAACTTTAACTTTTGTCAATTTAACCATTTACTATTTCAGAAAAATAAATATATATATGAAGAAAATTAAATTTTATTCAATAAAAATCGGGATGTTACACTGTTACCGCAGAAAAACAGAGCAGCAATTGAAAGGATTTTTTTTTCAATAATGAAAGGAAATACTACTTGACTGTTGATAATCTGAAACATACAAGCTGTTATATATATATATATATATATAGAAAAGCATAACTAAAGACATAGCTACTTCGGCCTAAAGAAGTGGGGACAGTTCCCACTAATTATTCTACTAAACAATAAATTACTCAACTTACTAACTATTAAATTGACTCAATCAACGTTAACATTAAAATAGGAGCTAATTTTGCATCACATTTTATCAATTGGAGGATCTTTGTTTCATTCCAGGTGGGGATCCATGATTGAAACACTTCAATACGGGCATTGCCATGTGGCGTTGCCATTTGTTGTTGACCAAGGGCTAAATGTAAGGATGCTTGTAGATAAGGTATTGGCTGTTGAAGTAAAGAGAAGCGAATACGGTTCGTTTAGTCGGGATGAAATAGCTAAGTCACTGAGACAAGCTAATGTTTCAAATGAAGGTGAAAATTTGAGAAATAATGCAAAAGAGAGGCTGCGTTTGTTTTCGAGGTTCAGAAGTTGCATCAAGAGCGTTTTATTGGCGAGTTTGCTCAGTTTCTGAAGATGGTATCGTTGTTATAGATGGGAACACCGAAAAATGGCACAGATGCTCCTTTCTTTGTACAATCGTAAGGAATCAAATTCATCATATGTAATACTTTCCGTATCGGAAAAAATTGTACCCATACTATTTTTTCCCGCTGCCTTTAGTTTTACCATTTGACGAATAATTCTTTTCTCTTTTATTAGTTTGCCCTGTGTTTGGTGGAGTTTTTAATTTTGATTTTTTTTTTTATTTAGCCCGACTTAATAAAACAATTTGATTTAGCATTAAGAAATTGGATTTATTAGGAAAGACATCTTATTTTTAGCTCAAAATGAATTAGAAAGATACTCGCAATACGACGGATATAAATGATTTGAACAATAGCGCAAAAGAACACAAAAATTTTATCTACAGAGTTACAGCAAGTAATTTGCTTCCCAAATTCTAACTATTAAAAATGTAAGCAAGTTTGGAACTCCAAAATAAAAAAATATTTCGGTTAGCTCTCCAAATGTATGCCCACGTTCTTTACAAAGTCGTTGAATATCGAACCCACAAACACAAAATTATAATCACCAACATACCACAGCAGTGAGCCGGAATCACAATTAAAGTAAACGGAAACCTGCTACAACTCCACCGTCTGAAAAGCTTCTATCGATAAGCTTTAAATTGCAATGGTGCATATTCTCGTTTTAGGAAATATGATGTTTGTACTATTTTTTGTGTGTTATCCTTCGCTAGCAATCTAGCATCATGCATCAAGCTTTCTTATATAGGCAATACAAAATCATGCCCAATAATCCACCAATTATGGTGATCATTAATGTCTTGATTTATGACTCTCAGACATGAATTCAGATTTTGAATTCAATTATAACTCCCAATATTAACTCCCAACAATATGGAATGGAGGAAATAATCTAACCCGGTCAGTCGCTCCATGGACACTACCGGCTCGGGTTAACCCGAATACAAATACCAACATCTCGTCCATGGCGAAAACAACGACAATAGCACATATGCCATATAAGCTATAAGTACGTAGGTTACGGACCGTACCCATTTCCCTGTCCCTATGGTCGAAAAACGTCAACCCTTGATATATATGTTTATTTGACATATATGTTTGGCGCAATACCTTGTTACTAAAAGCCAAAGTTAGGGCACAAGTTGAAGGGACAACAGAAATGTCATTCAATCAATTATTAGCAAATAAATTATTTTCTTAATTTAGTTCTTTACTCCCATTTCCTTATCAAATCTCAAAAGTTTCTTTTGTGATTCCCAATGAATAGTGATCCACAAAACAGCTAATATCTTCATTCTGTTTACATTATTTGCCTTCAGGACTTGCTATCTAGCATAACAACGTTGGAGAGGTTTTCACAGAGATTAGGGCTTGCTATCTAGCATAACAACCATTTGATTGGAGAGGTTTTCACAGAGATTGGTAGTCCATTATTGCCTTTGTTTTAGGACTGAACTGTTCGAAAATTAAAAGAACAGTCTTATCATTGGTTGTCGCTGCAGTGGTCTACTACTTTGTGTGGAGGGAGAGAAATGCCCGGATTCATGGAGAACCCAACAAACACATGTCATATGTCTTGCTCGTGAAATTACCCACATCATTAAATGTAAATTTCATGCTCCTAATAAATTTAGAAAATATGCCATGTATGCTGGAGTTAATCATTTACTTATTGCCAACCATATTTAACACTACGTACCATCCCTAGGATGGTTATGGAATACTGGTATGGAGTTTGCCCCTTAACCTTTTGTACACCTATTTTTTATATAAATTTAATTTAGCAAAAAATAGATTATATTAAAAGAACAATTATTCTAACTTGACCCTCAAGTTTGTTGCTTTGGAATGATATAGTTATTGCGTTTTCGCATTTGTCAAAAACTCATTATGTAGTTACATTTAATTGTTCAAAGTTTATGCAATTAACTATAAATGTGCTATTTCAAATTGGGAGAATTAACTATATATATATACTCCTTAGAACATAGAGCATTCCCAAATTTTATTGCAACCAATTAAAGAAAAAATATACCAATATAAGTGGGAAAAAAAAACTTGCAGTATGTGTTAATATTTATAATAAACAAGTAATTAACAAGGTGACCTCATATTATAATTGACCTTCTCACTGCACCTTTTACAACTTTAGTAGATCCACAAAAGAATAAGTTGCAAAAGCAAGTCTCAGTAATTAATTGATCAAAATTACACAAATAAATTAATCTAATGAATTATAATGGATATATATATATATATTAGAACTTGGTAACTATATTAACTACCTAGGACTGGGACCCACATCATCAGTTTCGAGGTCTGCCAATAAGCTAAGGGAATGACTGCGGCTTAAATTTACCTCATTGCTTTGCATTATTCTTTCATCAGCTTCATGATATTCCATGGCCAGGCACTCTTTTAAATCCATCAATACTTCACTCATGCTCAGCCTCTGGATAGCGGTTAACGGTACACATGCAATGGCAGTTTCTAGAACTTTCCAGGCAGAATTGACATTGAAATTACCTTCTAACCTTGGATCAACAATTTTGTGAATATCACCTTTTGCAAGAATGGATTTTACCCATTTAACTATGTGAATATTTTCAGTCTCTCTAATTATGGCAGGCTGGCCGGTGATTAGCTCCAATATGACAATTCCAAAGCTGTAAACGTCACTCTTCTCATTTAACTTGTATGTTGTGTAATATCTGAATAAAATAAAAAAATAAAAAAATAGAATTAAATATAGCAGCAAAATAAGTCAAAGAGGCAGTGTTTACTTCAGCTTATTTAAAATAAGCTATAAGCTAGCTGAATCTAAAACCATCAATGCACAAAAGAAAAAGTTCGTATCTACGTGCTTATTTTATTTTATTTTGTTGGAATTTGTTTTTAAAATCCAGAAAAAAAAACGGGCTCAAATGGTTTTAAGCCAATCGGGAATATTGAAAATCGATACAAGATGAACTCTTAAATCTTGTGGTCAAAGTATAATACACAAACAATTGGGTTCCTAGCTTTATATAACGATTTTTTCTAAACCGTTAATAAGATGTAATCGTTTAAATGGAAAGAGCGTGCAAAAATGTGAAGAAATACAAAAAAAAAATTAATTCAAAATTGTGGAGCACCACTATTATAACTTCATAGAATACGTTTACTTTTCAAGGTTCACAGTTTCAAAAAAATAAAATCATTAGTATAAAATTGTTGATACACATCAGCTATGAAAGTTCTTTGCGTTTGCATGACTGGATTAAAATCTTAAAAAACATAGAAAAGACTATATAACTTATATACCCACTAGGTATCTCCCATTTTCACTGTATGATTTACTTTGATAAGAAGTTTTTAGTGAAAAAAAATGTTTATATGTAACCATACAAGGAATATTAGAACTTACTCTGGATCAAGGTAACCATGTGTACCAGCAACTCCAGTAGATACATGAGTTACACTTTCAGAGGCAATAATCCTGGACAGCCCAAAATCTGCAATCTTGGCTTGCTGCTTTTCACTCAATAAAATGTTGGCAGTCTTCATATCTCTGTGGATTATGGGTGGCTTGCTTCCATTATGTAAATACTCTAATCCTGAGTTTCATTTTTTGAGTATATAATTCAGTACGCATAGAGCAATATATATTTAAGAAATTGATATTTTCACGTGAAAATATGATATTTTTATGTGTTTTTTTCATGTCTCACTTTCATGTGATTGATGCATAAACATCATCTTCTCATGTGAAAATATCAACTTCCTATATTTTGAGTTGTAAAAGAAAAAAAATTAAAATCCAAATTGTTTTTGAGAATTCAAACCTTGTGCTGCATCAACTGCAATTTGGAGTCTCTGTTTCCAACTTAAAATAATTGGAGTTTCCTCTGCAGTCAACAATTTTCAATTCAATTATAAATTAAACTTATGGGGATCCTGGAAAGCTTATGTATTTATAACATATACTCCCTCCGTTTCAAATATAAGATTAATATTGACTTCTTAAAAATCAATTTGAGATATTTTAAAACTTAAAATTAATATGATTCATTTAAGTTTTGAAAATAATAAATTTTATAATCAATAATACTTGTTAAGTTGGTTATAATATTTATAATTATATTGATATGTACTAAATGAATTCATACCAATTTTAAGTTTGAAATTGACTTTTAAAAAGTCAACTAATCTTATAATTGAGAACATAGTATTTCATAATTTGCACAATTCTTGAGAAGTTACATGGATAATGTTAGGTAATTTGACATCTTAGGTAACTAGATAAGAGCTGTCTAATTTATTAAGATAAAACTGTAATTATGAACTATTCAGTACAACTTATCAATATTTGTCCTGGACAATTTTGTCAAAGTAAACTAGAAGGGGAATACCAATCTACAAGTGCATTTACCACTAAAAGGTTAATTTTAACAATTTATTGGATAAGGCCTGGTTTTTAATCGCGTTGAATTTCAAAAAGTGTACAAATGTTGTTAATCATATTTGATCATTAAACAACTTAAGAGCCTTATAGCAGAACATGCATGCATGATGGTACCTGACAGATGTTGCTGCAAGTTTCCATTAGCCATGTATTCATATATGAGCGCCATGTTACTACCTTCATCACAATACCCAACCAGAAAAGCCAAGTTTCTATGATGAATTCTCATCAAGAGTTGCACCTGAAATTCAAAATTACTCAGTAACTTATAAATTTACTCTTACTCATAAATGTGCGAACGAAATTCACATTAATTAGTTAATACTCCCTCTGTTCTACAAACAAAATAAGTAAATAAATAAAAAGTTCTCATTTGTGATATAAGAATATATATAGTCTCATTTATTTTGATGGTGAAATAAAATGATATAAAATCGTAATGTAGTGCGTCGATTATTATTTTTCGGGTAAACAAGTAACAATATACTTACTTAATATTTGCAAAATTAACAAATGAGACTCTTTTTTGTAGATTAGGATCCCATCCATTATATCTTTTATCCAATTTTCCTCACTACATATTTAAGGACATAAATATTGCTTATAATACATTTTTAATATTTGTAAAACTAGCATATATATGACTCTTTTTTTTAGATTAAGATCCCCTACACGGCTACACTACACATTTAGCCAAGCAAATTTTGTTTATAGTGACAATATCAGCCACGGCATTATTTGTGTAATACTCAGTTCCTTTTTGTCTTTTTAGTCCCACATCGTCCACCCATTAAAAACTTCTCCTTCCTATAGCTCATATATGACACACTAACATATGTTTTATCTTGCAAAACATTAAGTACCTCTTATTTTGTGACGAACTTTTTGTGTGAGGATTTTTTTAGTAAGGACCTTCTTAGTTAAAATTTTCGGTGTCGAGGACGTAGGCGGACTGCGAATCTCATAGTTTCGGGTATGTTTCTTATTAATTTTATGTATTATTATTATTTGTTTTATATATTTTTAAATATTGTATCTAGTTTGTTAGTATTTGGTATAGTTAGTTAGTAATTTGTATTTTTGCATTGTTATTATTTTTGTAGTTTTAATTATTGTTTTGTATTTAGATTATTAGTAAATAGTTTTAGATTAGTATTATTGGCTTTAATTATTATTTTGTATTTAGATTATTAGTTAATAGTTTTAGATTAACATTATTAGTTTTAATTATTATTGCAATTTAGATTATTGCTTTGGCATAATAGTAATATTTGTTTGAAAATTGATTAAATATTGAAAGAATATTTTTGTAAATATACTTATAGTTATTTTGAAAATAAAATAAAATAAGAAAGTTGTTAAATAATAGAATTGTCCTAATGATATTTATTTGTTCTAAGTTTATATTTAGGAATCGTTCGACTATTAATTTTGTGTTCAGCAATATCGAGATAAGTGACTCTCCGAGCTGTTTAGTATTTGCGAACTGTATAGTTTAAGTGACTTTTTGAACTATTTAATATTTTGAAATTATTGTTTATAATTATGTATGCTTTAGAAATTATTCGGATGCCTAAATGTATTGTTTCAAAAATTGTTATACTTTATTTAAGGCTTCCATTTGAATGAAAATGTTACACTTGTATTTTGTTAAAAACCCGGATCAAGTATTAAAATAGAATTTTGATTTAGAAAATGAGATTATGTGATTTTAAACTGTGAAATAAGTATAGTTTTGAATATCGAAAATATTAAGAAATTGATTTTAAAAACCTCAGTCCGACTATGTATTGAATCCGTTAGTGTTTACGCTAGTTTTGGAACAATTTAGGACCTACTAAGGCACACACCTTCAGATACCCTTCGGGGGGCTCTTCGAGGTGCGTGCGTGCATGATAAGATACCTTAACAAAGAGCGTATCATTGACATTATCGAACATAAGGGTCGTGTTACAGGGTTGCTGCAACCTTAGTCGCAAGGGCTGTGGATTAAAAGATGCATCGAATATATTGAACATATCGAAATCGTTTATTAAACATATTGAAATTATTTTCGAATTGTGTTTTGTAATTATTGATTTTGGTTTTGAATGTATATATCGACTATTATTATCGAACAAGAAAATATTATTTTCAACAAGTATGTTTACTATTGTTATTGAACAAAAAGTTATTTCGAAAAAGTTTTGTAAACTGTACTTGATCCACCTAAATAGTAAAGATTATTACTTGCTGAGTTTTATCGCTCACCCTTACATTAATTTTTACAGGAAACATTATTTAGAGCCGAGTATTGTTGATACTTTTGTGGATGACCAGAAGATATTTAGTTTAAGAAATTTATGAATATTTTAGAATTATGATAAGACTTTTTTTGTTTAATGGAGTTGTGTCTCCAAAGTTATGTTTTCAGTATTTAATTATTGAACCTTAGTGTAATTTTGATAATGAAAGATTGTTTGGTTTCAAGAGAGTTTCATTATTATGTTTTCGTTTGGGCTGCGCTATTGATATTGTTGCCTTGCAAGCTTTCGGGTTTGAGGCATGTGACACTTCGAACATGTAGCTGGTTCGGGGTGTTACAATTTGTCTCGAATTTATTATGTCATGAAATATATTTATTAATTGTGTATTGAAAAAAATAGTAGAATAGGTGTAATGGAAGGGATCTCATTCCATTTTTTATGAGACCGAGCATAAGCTAATTAATTATAAAGAGTATTGGGGAATTGTCAATATCTTACCTCAGTGTGAAATTCCTTTAGGTGAGTTGATGATGGAGAGAGTATTTTGACAGCAACTTGAGTTCCATCTCTCAAGCAGCCAAAATAAACTATTCCAGATCCTCCTTTTCCAATTACTCTTCTGAAGTTGTTGGTAATGCTCTTAATCTCAGAATAACTGAACCTTTTATGTTTCAACTTCAATGATCCATCTTCATTCGCACCAACCAAGAAATCTAAACAAAACGAGTCCATAACAAGTGCAACAAGGACAACCATATAAAGATTTTATCATATTAAAATCTAAAACTATATCTTGTGTTTTCCAATTTGAGAAAATATGATACGTAACTTTACAATATACCAACTCGCTATCTGTTGTACAATTATTAGTGCATAACTGTGTCTTTTGGGTCAACTCTCTGCACTTCTAATTATATCTTTATTTATTATAATTGTTGCACTAATAATTGTACGTTGAGAGAAAGATTTACTAATTAGCCAAACTCGAGAACGAAAACATAAAATCAGCATAAACACAAAAGTAAAAGAGTGAAGAAATTACCTCGAGGCCTTATCCTTCTATATTTGCAAAAGATTACTATAGCAACTAAGAGCACCAGAGATAGCAAAGTAGTTGCAACAACAGCAACTATAATCTTCTTGTTATTATCATTCGTGCACGACGACAAACAAAGGTCTGGATTTTCATCCACACTTGCAAAAAGAAAAATAGAATTGTTTTTAAGCCTCAATAAAAAAAAATGCTATGCAATAAGCAGAAATGGAATTTCCAAGCTTTAATTTGAGTATAAGTAAACCTGAGGGACAATATGCCTTGATTGACTTTCTCCATAAGTGATTGAGGAACTGAACCAGTAAGATTGTTTCCTGTTAAGTTGCTGCAATACAGAAAGAGGCTACTTTCAGTTTGTGGCATAGATGTAGGTATCATAATAACATAATATATGTATCAATACTTGCAGGATCCTCAAGGATGGCATTTGGGATATGAATTCCGGTATGTTTCCGTTTAATTGGTTGTGTGACAAATCCCTGAAAAAAATTAAGGTTAAAGTTATATATTGAGTCTCCTGATTATATTTGCATAAGACTTTTGTATCATAAACACGGCCCGTAATTAATTTTGAGAGAAATATATGAATAATTTTAATTGGATAACATAAAGCATATAGCGATTTAAACAATTTACATTTAAAATTCTTTGGAATTTACATAATAAGTACGGTCAAACTGTAGAATAAGTTATCACAATTTTGTAACCGTATAAAATGGAAACACACAATTTTGCAATGTAAATTCCGTTAAAATATCTAACTCAAAATTAACATAATAATAAATAGAGTAACTTAATTATCAATGGTATATGTTAAGTATTCAAATCTATTTGCCTAATGTGAGATTTTTATATCTTCAACACACCTGATTATGTGTAATTTTAAGCCAGATACGGAGACAAATTTAATTGGGTGATACTTATGAACGTAGCATTTTAAATCATCTAATTAAAAATCAATTATATACAGAGTCTTCAGGACTTATTTTCCCGATGTAAGACTTTTATGTCTCTACAGCTTAAGCATTATGATTATTGAAAATAAGAAATTAATACTTACAGATATTGTAATGAGCTGAAATTAGCCAGTACTGGAGCTATCTCTCCAGCTAAACCACTTGATGACAGATTCCTATCGTAAGAAAGTAGTTGCTTAAAAAGACGGACATACCAACAATAATAATTAATAATAAAAAGTAGGACCGCCACTAGTCCATCAAAAAACACTGAACAATTTTAAAAGTGAAACATTATGCTTTTGTTTGTTTTGAATAATAAATGTTGGAGTTAAAATTTGATACACTAACGATATTTGAACGATGTTAGAATTTTAATACATCATTAAAATAAAAGTAATTTCGTCAATTTCATTAACGATGTATCGCAATCCTAACGTCAGTCATGCATTCACTATTTGTGTATTAAACTTTAACTTTAAATGTTATGATCCAATGGACAACTCACAACTTCGTAATTCTGGGGCTGTCGTTCTCAATGTAACTACAGTTCAGACCATCCCACATGTACTCGGGATGAGGAAGACAGGGGTCTCCTTGCCAGTGTTTCTTTATACCATATAATTTCTTGATATTAGTGACAGCTTCAACTGATGTTTGGATTGTATACAAGAACACAAACCAAAAATATCAGTCAAATATATATAAATAAATAAATTAAAGACATCCTTTTTGTGTTACTAAATGGTTTCATTATACAAACACAAAGAAAGTTGTTCAAATCTAGTGAAGGTGATTCTCTATGTTTTTCTATTACCGTCAAAAGATTTTTTTTTTATCAAAACCCAAAGAAGTAGTACAATAGTGGCAAATTAAAAAGTTTTGGATTTCCATTATTGTTATTTTCTACATAGAAAATAGATTTTTCATATTAAGATCCCCTCTATTACACTTATCTTCTAATTTCTCCCAAAACACATTATGCAATATAAATATTATTTTAGCGACCGTAGTTGCAAAGATTTTTATTGTGTCACAAATTAGTTGCGATGAATTTTATTGTGTCCTTTAATGCAATATTTGTGTTATTAAATGTGTAATGAGAGAAATCGAAGGATATGGAGAGAATGTTAATCCAGATTTGCCAAACAACATAAATTTGTATTTTTAGTTTATTTATTTATTTTACTTTCATATATTCCTACTATCCATATATAGCTGTCTGATCTTTGCAACAAAGTTAGATTGCTTAAGCCAACTACATCAATTAACTACGTTGCTATATAGATACAACTGTTTGTTATATGCTTGACAAATCGTTGACAAGTTTTAAACGTAAACTCGATCCAATCATAACATATACAAGTCATTAAGAAAAATAAAATGTTACATACCATCATTTTGTTGAGTAGGTAACTTTCTGAATGGTTTTACTCTGTAGAACTCCAGAGCATTAATAAGAGGAAGGCCGGACTCATCATCATCGGTGTATATCTGGAATTCAAGTAACAATCCCTTCAGGGAAGCTCTGTTAAATTTAGTCAATGGTTTGAGATACACCAGTGAAAATGGATCGATCCAACTCTCATTATCCAGATCAATGAAAATCTTTCTCGGTTTTTCAGATTGTTCAATCTGGGCAAAATGCATGTAAATATCATATTCAGCATGGCCATCCGGCGGTGTCCAGCTGATGGATATGGAACCATTTGAGGATGGTGTTATCGCAGTTCTCATAACCATAGCCGGAGGTATGTAACTATTTTCACTCAAGCTATCCGAAGTAAGCGGAGTGTTAACGCTGGTATAACTCGATACAACTGGATACCATATACGGTCATAAATGTCATCCAAGTACCTAGATTCCAAACCAGGGAACTAAATGTAAGGAGTGGGTAAAAAGTCATTGATAATTTTTGAGCAATGTCAGAATAATAGTTGTCGTTAAAAGTCCAAATTATTATTGAAATAAGTATAAAATTGTCATTAAGTACATATTTAAACTGACAGTATATTATTTTGACATTTTTATCCGCCTTAAAAATCTATTTATTATCAAGGTGAGTGAGGGTTATAGAACCTGCCGCGACCTTACATGAGCTGAATCCCCTATGGGGTTATGAAAGTAGTCCTTTAGGTTATATTATGTTTTTGGCGGAGTTTGAACCCCTCGGAGCCATTAGACTTGGAGCTCTAGGTGGAAAAAAATCGCATTTTCCCTCCTCTTTTTCGGGATCAAAAAAAATATATACATATAAATTGACAACCGACCTCAATAACATTTATGAATATCAAACACTAAGTTATCTAGAAATTACTTTGTGTTTGATATTCATAGCAAATACGTAGAATCTTACTACCTCAATGCTTGCCCCTCAATAACTACAATTACTACAAATATCTTACATTATAGTATAAATTTTAACTTCCCCTAAGAAAGATTGATCAGTCGAGGCATATAATGAAAAAGTATGTGCTATACACCAATGCAATTAGAAGTTGCATATAATGATGCAACATTTTCTTATATGCTTTACCATTTTTGAAGTTCACGACAGCCGGATCCCACTAAGAGTACTTTTGCATTAAAAAATTCTACTTCAACAACATTTTTATATAATAAGTTATCAAATCAACTATCTTATATGAGCTACATGTCTTAAAAAAAGATGGTTAAATTAATGAAACTAAGTGATAAATGAGAATATTAACAAATAATGAATAATCTAACCATATATGGTAACCACCTTTGACATAGTAAATATATATAGGACTTTATATTGTTGACAACCAACATAAGGTATTCAATATAAAAATTACTTATTTCGTGTCTGATATTCACAATAATTATGTAGAATTTCACCAAGTCAATACCTCGTCCGTCAATAACTACAATTACTACAAATATCTGGCTTGAATGCTAGCATAAAATTTGGCCTAATTGCAAAACTACTCTTCAGTGGCCAATTGAGATTTTTGCCATGAAAGACTCGAATGAATTAATTTGGTTACTTGAAGGAGATTAATTGAGATTGTTCTCCGATAAAGTGCCAAATTGAAATTCAGTGACAACTTAGAGGGACACATTTGTAATTCGTGCATAAAAATTTCAACTTCCCCTAAAAGGTTTTAGCCACCTTGAAGTTCAAAATTGATCACTCTAAGGCATATATTGGAACATGTTGCATCAAAATGGCACGTAGTTTTATTGATAAAAGTATGCTGCGCTATAGTACACCAATGCAATCACATACATAGTTGCATCTACTGATGCAACATTGATCTACAGGTCTGACCATTTTTTAACTTCACGCTAGCTAGCCAGATCCCACTAAGAGTACCTATGCACTAAAAAATCTACGTCAACAACAATTTTCATATAATAAATTATCAAATCAACTCTCTTATACAAACTACATGTATTAAAAAGATTGTTAAATGAAACTAAGTGATAAATGAGAATATTAACAAATAATTAATAATCTAAACTTATGGGAGGTTTGGTTGTGTCGCCACCAGTCATAGCGCACCCAAGTTTCCAGTGATCCTTCCGGAGATCTATAAATGGTATTGTTCTGAATATGTCTCAGCTCCAATGCCGATATGAAAGGTACTCCCTTGTCGATATTTATGAGACAAACGTCTAAAAAGTCTGTTGGCAAAACATGAATTATCTCTTTGATAACCAAGTGAGTAACATTGTCAAAACTTATTGTGCCCCATAAATTTGCCCCGAGATACAAGTCGAAATTCGGGAGAGAATTAGTATTATCATAATTTCCATACATAAAGGTTGCTCGGACCAGATAGTTATTATCTCTGCCTTGATCAGGCTTAAGGGTGTAACAATTTTTTTTGCCAGAAGGGAAGCTTCTGACAGTTTGAAGGAGCTTCCATTTAGGGTTTAAATTCGAGCTCTGTTTTATGCTCTTGCTCTCTCCTGGTGTTTTATGCTCTTGCTCTCTCCTGCTGTTTTATGCTCTTGCTCTCTCCTGTATCTATGCATCCCGCATCTGAGGTGTAGACAATTTCCGTCTCATCATGGTGTACTGTTCAGAATCTTTTGGTAGTCCACAGTCGATGCTTATGAAACCTGGAAAATAGCAATGATCAATACAAGTGAATTCGATGTGTAAAAAGAGGAATTCAGATCTGCTGTCCATTTTTCTGACTCATTTATGCACGCCACGTCAGAGACGGAACCAGGGAGCGAGGGGGTCATATGACCCTGGTATTCCGGTCGTCTAACGGAATGGGTTTGCCGGGGACGGCTCGAGCAGAGGCGGAATCAGGGGGCGAGGGGGGTCGGATGACCCTGGTATTCCGGTCGTCCTGCGGAATGGGTTAATCGGGGACGGCTCGAGCTGAGCCGTGAAGGGTTTGTGGGGCGACGATGTTCAAGTCCCAAAACGCCGAATCCATGGTCGTTCTCATGTTAGCCATTATCGGCCAATTTACAGAACCAGAGTTTATCTCTCGCCCGCCTTATCTGTGGGAGCTTGTTTCTGAAATTGGGAATCTGTAGGGGGCGGTTTTGTTTGTTTGTTTGGACTTTTGTGGGTTTTATAATTGCAAGTGGCTTTTGGGAATCTGTACATTTGTTTTGCATTTGAAACATTTGGACTTAAATTTCTTTTATTAATAAGTTCTAATTTTTAATCTTCAAAAGTTAAAATTCATTTAAGAGAATTATTTTAAGTGTGTCAAATACTTTGACATTGCAAAATGTCAAAAAACAAATAAATAACACTCCTTTTTTTGCAAAAATAAATATGTATTAACATAAATTAATTGTGAGAATTGTGACAGCCCCAAAAATCCGTCTCCAATAACCACGGATCTAGTCTGTCAAAAGTAATCTCAATCCTGAGTTTAAGTCGTTACGCGAACAACCTTCTCATAAAAACCACGATAAATTTAAATTTTTATAAATCATTTACTTAACCTTGTCTCAGAATCGCAATCTTTACATGAATCCTACAACTCAGATCATTTATATTCCACGACCTAGTGTATTACAACCAATTGTGAGCAACAAAACTCGCATCCTAACAATAAGTCGACATGACTATTTACTCACTGCTTTTAATTACACGAGTTTACAAAATATTAACACTCGTATTAACTACAACTGTCTTTCAATACCATTACAAGGCTTTACATCCGGGATGATACCAAATGGTAATTATTCCCACAAAAAGCAACTTTAACTTTAAACAGTTCTAGTGACAACCTCTATTAATAAAATAAACTTCGCACATCTTCTTTGCGATTATCGGGATCTTCGAACTCTTCGCCCTTCGCTGAAAATGTTTATAATAGCAAGAATGAGCACGACGGCTCAGTGTGACGACCCCAAATCCGGGTTCCATAACCTCGAGTTTGGTTCTCACTATTCAACACATTACTAACAATTAAATACATATATTGCATTTAAACATCGCGAAATAATACATATTGGTTCCCTTCAAAAGGTTACAATACCAGGGTCTATCAACCTTAACATAAAACAGTTCATATCATAAGGAATTACAAAAGGTTCTTCAACAGTAAATACACATTAAATATCTAATTAGCATGCATAAGCTAACTTAATCTCTGGCTTTTCCTTTTCCCTTATCTTTCTTTGAACAATCAGATCTATCTGAAAAATGGTTCATGATATAGCAAGAATGAGCAACTAGTTTGCTCAGCAAGTTTAGAACAATCATAGAGATTTTAATATATCATGAATGAATGGGAAATATCATCAATGATTTAACAGGAAATATAACAATTGTGAATGAAACAGGATTCAAATTTTAATAAACAAAATATTTGAATCTTAAAATGCTGAGTGGTCTCTAAGGTCCCTGAACTAACGAGGGTATAATAGAGTTTCCTCTGACCCTTTGAGTTGTTTGGTTTTCAAGGGGATCAGCCTATTCAACCCGTTGTATATGCATTACATTTAGTCAGTGGCGCCAAAGTCGGTTTCCCGACACAAAATCCCTTAATTTAGGGTTGTTCAATTCTCAGACTTAATATAAGAAATCCGCACCCAACAATGGTTTGGATAAGCTTTTAAAAGTATTCATGTTATTGAATTTATAAACGCAATGTCTAGCTGAACTATTAGCTTTAGACATTTTTAATACAGTTTATGAATCAAGAACTAATAAGCTTCAAATGCACCAAGTGCGATTTTATAAACAATAAGGATGTGGGATAATTTTAAATAATTAAACCACTTCAAGCTCTGACAATAAATACAAGTATAGAAACTTGTTCAATAATAATTGAGTAGGGTTAGAGAACTTACCTGTCTGCTCAGCTACAATAAATGTCTAGCTTTAACTAACTTGCTTTGAAATACCTAACATTAATAAAGTCGGTCTAATAATTAGTACGGCGTATTTGCATAACTATACGCTTAATAATGAACTTATTTACCACACATAACTACTAACACATAATTTACATTAGTCAAAATAATATTATTAACCTTATAGACCCTTAATCATTTTAGGTTAATAATTTAATAAGTTAGAAAATATTTTTCTTAAGTGTTGGACACTTATTAAACCCTTAAACAACTTATTACAATTGTTTAATTAAATCATAATTAAATTCAATTTATTTTATTAACTCAATCTCTATTTAATTACTATTTAATCTTGATTAAATAGAAATTAATTAATTAACTTTAGTTATTATTTAAAATAAATAATGACTAATTGTACTTACTTATTATTTAATAATAATTAAATAATAAATAATTATTGACTTAATTTTAACCTTCTTTAATTTAATATTAATCAACCAATAATTAACTAAGTAATTAACCTTACTTATTATTTAATTTAAGGAAATTAAATAATATTTTACTAATTTTAATCCTCTTTAATTATTATTTAATGTCAATTAAATAATAATTAATTATTTAATTAATTTTAATTATTATTTAAGGTTAAATAATAATCAATTCATTCTTATTTATTATTTAAATTAAATAATAAATTATTAAATCTAATAACTTAATTTCCATTAATCGTTATTTAATGCTAATTAAATAATAATTAATTACTTAATTATCCTTATTTATTATTTAATAATATTTAAATAATAAATAATTAATTTATAAATTTTATCTCTCTTTAATTATTATTTAATAGGAATTAAATAATAATTGCTAATTTATCACCTTTATTATTAACATTTAAAATAATAAATAAATAATAAATTTATTTAACTTAACCATGATTTAGCTAACTAGATTAATATTTAAAATATTTAAATATTAAACTTAATGAAAAATATCCTCCCCAATATTATTTTTGTATTATTATTATTTTTGTTATAATTTTAAATTAGTTTTTAAATATTTAAATTAATTAAATTTAACCCGAATGACATTTCCGTAAATAAGTTGAAAACTGATCCGAGGGCAGAAAAGTAATTTCGCCAAGAAAAACACGGAGGGGCAGTTTGGTAATTTCTCAGGAATTGTCTCCCGCGCATGGCGCGGCTAACAAATCCCGGGGGCCCAAAACGGTGCCATTTAGAAACAGCGAAAATCGACTTCCGTGCATTGCGCGCATGTTATTTTTTTTTATCCGCCAAACGGCGTCGTTTGGCTCCGCGTCTGGCGGTGAACAGTGCTTCGCGCATTGCGCGGCCAGTATTATTTTCTTCTTCCAAGCAGAATGTGAACAGTGTTCCGGCATACACATTTTAAATAAAAATATACCATCAAGTAAGCTTTAACTCTTCAATAAAAAATCCAAAAAAATTACGAATCACCTTATATTAATTTATAACATGAAAAATTAATTTTTCATGATTTAATATCATTAATTTTTATAAAAAAATTTACATCACATAAACTACCACAAATCATAACTTTTTGTGTATAACTCCATTTTGAGTGATTCAAACTTTGTTTTTCTCATGATTTAATGTTCTATAATATTAGAATATCAAACCTAAGGTTTATAAAAAATATTTTTGGTCATGAATTCCAATACTTGTTTATACACTACTAAACACATATTTTAGCATATAAAATATACCAAAATACAAACCAAACATATTAAACTCAAGCATGGCATAAATATTACAACTACACATTAATAACTATATTAACATGTTTATACTAACATGATAATTTATTTAATTTAAAAACAAAACTTCATTTAAAATAATCATTACCTTGATTTAATGGCTATTCTCCTTTTTCTTCCAAAATAAGTGGTGAATCTTGAAGACATAAACCAAGAACTCCTTCTCTTGATAATTTTGCTCTCAAAATATTTTTCTACACTCTCAAATGCTCTCTAGCTCTCTCTTTTGAACTTGGAGAAAATAATGAAATAACATCTAACAATTTCAAGTATACTTGCAAATTATTAGATACACATAATATATCTAATAATTTAGACCATGCCCCTAGATGACAACTTACACAAGGAATGGGTTAAATGACACATTAGGTGAAAAGAGGAATGGTCCATGTACTTGAAAAAAATAAAACAAGCAACCATTTATTAAATAAATGAAAAATAAAAATAAAAACAAAATATCATTTTCTCTCTCCTCTCCTAGCATGGTCGGCTGATGGCTCTTCTTTTTGTCCCAAAATGATAGTCATTTTGCTTACTTTAATAAATAAATAGTTTAATTAAGTATTTTTCAAGTGGGCCAATCATTGGGCTTTATTTAAAATACCAATTGGGCTTCTATTAAATTGTTTGGGCTACTAATTTGTCAAATTTTATTATTCTCCACTTGGGCTACTAATTGACCCATGTTGGGCTAATTTAATAATTTACACATTAATTATTCAATCCATGATTAAATAAATAATTAGATTGAATAAATAATTAAATATTCTAACCCATTAGTATTAAATTACTAAATGGACTAATAAATATTATTATTAATATTTCACATTATTTACATTAATTAATAATCATATTAATTAATTTATTATATTTAATTAACTCATTATATTCAATTTAATTGAATATTTAATTAATAGGAAACTTATCAATTATTTTGATATTAAAACTTTAGGGTTTGTTCACTAATTTAATAACATATTAGTGACCCCCTTTAATTAATTCTAGTAATTAATTACATAATTATTTAATCACATAATTAATTAATCACATAAAAAGATTTAAATAATCTCGTAAAACTAACTCGTTGGAAATTAAATTAATAATTTAATTAATAAAGACGTGGAAATTCTAGGATATTACACTCAGCAAGTCTAACAGCTAACACATAACACGTAGGTTACATTTAATTCATGCTTTATGCTCCATGCTTTGCATTTATATAGGCATCATGCTTATCATGCTTTGCATTTAAATCATGCTTACCATGCATGTTAATATATTTAGGTTATATAACTCATATAACACATTTCAAATCATAGCATAAATTATATATCAGCTATTAACAACATATGACTGTACACACACATATTTACAATCAGTTAGCACATAACATGAGTGCACATTTAATAGTTTATGCATATAACACATAACACTGAAAAACTTGCAGGGATAACAAATATCACTGAAAGACTTGCCTGGATTGCAACACCAGTTTACGTTAACCTTTCGCGTTCCTTGCACCACCTATACAACATGAGAGATCAACGGTGCATTATATTAGTCAAAGTTTGACTCAATATTTAATCTTATTCTTAGGATGTCTACTTCCTTTTATCGTCCCATTTATTCACTAGGGTTGATTCATTAGTTTAGTCCATTGTGGATTCATCACGATGTTTCACATAAACACCGTAAACCTTCTATACTTAACTTTGTATATCTGACATTCCTTAATGCCATAACATTATCATTTGGTTCTCATAATTATTTAGGTCAATCTACCAATTAGTCACTACTGGACTTTATTAGGTTTAATTCTACAATTACCTCATCAAGTTGTCATAATATTACCCGCCTCAGACAATATTTAAAACTCTTACTAATCCCAATTAGTATTACTTCAATTAATCTCTAAGGTTATTAAATTGCTAAATAACACCTTACACAGCGTTTCGACGTTTATACGCCACACGTCTATCCCGCCTCATATGCACACGTTTAGCATGCTCATACACTTATCTAATTAATCGTTGATTAATGATAGACATCATTATAAATCATAATATTCATGCTTTATGCAAAGAACAGTATAACTTAGTGTCGAAAACATTGCACACGTGCATGCCCGACGCCCTCCGATTGCCTCTAATTACCCATCATACCTCAAGATGGTAAATTTAGACTCTGTTACAGACCTCAAATCGAAAAAGTTAAAGAATAAAAGTTATAGGTCTATCTCTTAGATTTCCAAAACATCTTGAATCATATTAATCCGAATCCGTATACAAAAGTTATACTCATTTTACTATAAGAGGTCAAAACAGTCCCACAAATGGTCAATTTCGACCTTGATACAGACATCAAATCCAAATTCGTAAAGAATGAAAGTTGTAGGTCTATTTATTAGCTTTCCAAAACATCTTGAATCATCTCAATCCGAGTTCGTATGAGAAAGTTATGCTCATATTACTAACTGACGCTGAAGCTGTCCAGACTCTACGATTTTCACTTTCACTCTACGTTTTTCACTTTTCACTCTACGATTTTCACTCTACGTTTTGCACTTTTCACTCTACGATTTGCACTTTTCACTCTACGATTTTTCACTATACGTTTTGTACTTTTCACTCTACGTTTGCACTTTACTACCAGAGCACTCTACTACCAGCAGTACTCTACTACCAGTTCACTCTACTACCAACAGCACTCTACTACCAGCTCACTCTACTACCAGCAGCACTCTACTACCAGAGCACTATACGATTTTTCACTGCAACTAAGGAAAATTCTCAGATTTACAATAACTTCATACAACATACCAAAACTCATTTTAACCTTTTTGGTTTATTCTTTAGACTAACAAAATGTCTAACATATTACTTAAAGAGGTTCTAATCTTGAAAACAAATCCTTGGACAGAAGGTTTAACCACTTTGATTCTCTTAGACTTTTAATCAAACACTTGGTGAGCATATAACTACCACCACCAATTTCATCTAATTTCTATTTAGGGCTTTTAGTTTCTCAAGCATGAAAAAATAAATCTCAACACATTAACATCATCTCCAATATTTATAGACTCATAATAAACACCTATAAATATTTAAATATAACATTTTACCATAAAATTGGTTTATATCAAAATAGAACCATTAAAACTAGGTTTCACCAACACAAAACCTTAATCATTTCTTCTCTTTTTTTTTCTTTTTTCTTTTTTTACATATCTATGTATCTAGCATGCTATATACATCTAGATACACATAACCCCATCTCTTGACCAACTTAAACCTTGGATTCACCATAATCTAACACCCGAAATGCAAAGCTTTCCTACACTAACTATATAGGAAACCTTAAAACATAATTTCTAAAAAAGTTGGAGTTTAGCAAACTTTTAAACCTTCATGAATGATATTCTTTTTGGGCTCTAGAGACTCCCCATGATGACGGCTTCATCTTTAATTCTTGCTCCATGTTCATCCGACCATTCTAGCTCATCAAGCTTAAGCTTTTCTTCTTCCATTCCCGTGGCTTCTTCTCTCTTAGCCTATATGCACGAGAAGGGGAAATGAGAGAATGACTGAGGTTATACCATACTTTCTCAGCCTTAGACAACTCTGATGAGTTGGACCCTATAACCTCTCCTATGCCTGACTTGTCTCTGGTTTTTCTGAGGTTTTGTCCCTAAAGGAGTGACACACTTACTTTTCCACCGGGTTATGTTATTACTCTTGGGCTGGGCTACTATTTGTTTTGTTAATTAAACAATTAGTGGCCCAATTGTTACTCATATTGCAACTAAGCTTTGGGTTGCCCAAATTAAATTCCTAGTGGAAATATAAAATATTAATACCCCACTATCAATAACTTTCCAAATGAAAATAAATATAACATTATTAATGTTTACGAAATCTCATTAATTAATAATCATATTAATTAATTTACACATCCAGCTTAACTTGCTAGCTATTTAATTAAATATCACATAGCTCATTTACCCCATCACACTTTGATACTATACCACCTAGGTTGGTCCATTAATTTAATTAACCCATTAATTGAACCTTCCTTAAATTCCTTTAATTACTTCAACGCGTAATTAAATAAACCAGGCCATCATATAATGATTTAATTTAATCTCTCAGAAATTTACAATTACATCCAACAAATCCATTTCCCTATATTAAAATATTTCGGGTCGCTACATTCTTCCCCCCTTATAATAATTTCGTCCCCGAAATTTCAATATAAGGTAACTCAAAAATATGAGGGTAATTCTTCCTCATCATGTTTTCTGCACCTATATACTATATAGATACTTAACTTAGTGTATACCTTATCATATACCCCTTCAACTAATTCTAGGTTTTAAACTCCCAACAATTATTTTCCTCAGATTAAGTTTTAGACTCAATCCTTACAAATGATTCCATCCTTGGAATTAGCACTACATCCTTACAACATTTTCGCCTCTGATCAATCTCATCGATTATCTTAACACAGGCATTGTTTTACTTATTGTTTTATAAACACTGTCCTAGTCCTTTCGTGACTGGACTCTAATGCCTTTCCAGTGATCGGCCATCACTTTAGCAGGGTTAGCTTTATATCTTAACCTCAAATTTTGCTCGAATCCTCGAAAAATTAAAATTTCCACAAATCGACTATCCACTACTTCCTCTTCCAAGGATTAGCGTAGCCTTAAATCACATCAATTACCTAAAACCATACTAATCAGTCTTATGAATTCCCGGGTCATTACATTCACCCCTTCTTCTAAGAATTTCGTCCTCGAAATTACAACATACTTACCCCTTTACCCATTCAATTTCCAGAATATTGGGATATTTCCCAGAAATCTTCAACAATTGTTCAATAATTGTGAAGGAGCTTGAATAAATATGAAGTAAAAAGAATTCCTTTAAAATAATGTCATGTCTGACTGAAGGGTCATAAAGACAATGAACAAATACCAAGGAATCAATCATTCGATTGACCCTTTTAAATTCACAAAATGATTCAATAATATGAACTCGATATAATCAATGCACAATTTGACAAGTGACAATTGATTTTAAATGCTGAGTGGTCACCTTGACCATGAACGTCTGGTGAGGCATCAGTCACTTGATTGACCCTCTTAGGTTACATGTCCAGACCGCACTTGAGGCATCAGTCTCTTGCTTGACCCTCTTAGGTTATTCCATGTATCATTTATCCGATACTTAGGTTGCTCCCCATTATGGGTTGTTCTCTCAGCTTCAGAATCCGTACCAACAAAGGTTTCGATAGCTTTTAAATGTCAAACATGCAAATGTCTAGCCGAAATAATTGACATAGACTTATAATAATAGTTCGAATATTAATCGGAACTTTAAACTTTGCAAGAGCACACATGTGCTATAAAATTCTTGAAGTTCATCACTTCAAGTTAAAATCAACAATGTCTAGCCGATACCAATGGCATAGACCCTCATTTAAACGTTTCAAAAATATCGTTTCAAAAACAACTAAAAATCATCATTCAATTCTTTCAAAAGGGACATAAGTGCAAATTTTGGCACGATTTCAGGAATTTCAAAGTCTAGCACAGCTAGAAGATTTAAAATATCCTAAAACCTCAAATAATCACCAATTTCTACTCTTCATCTTTTTCCAGCTTAATAACTATATACAGTATAGCTTTAATCTTACTACTTAACTCTACCCACACTCACTGTTCATCAAACTTACCACGTATTTGGGCTCAGGAACTTACCACAGTAATATGGTTTGAGGAGCTTGTCCTAGTCAGGCCAAAGTCGCCCATTCGCTGAGGGGCTCCACCACATGACTATGAGTCACGAACTTACCATACGTGTCGGTTCTCAGAACACGAACTTATCTTAACATCCTCTACCTATCCGTTATACACATAAGAAAAGAATCACCTTCTCAACATACATATAGCGAATAGCGCGACACCAGGTTTCAATTGATTATCACTATAGGAAGTCAAGTGGTCGTCAAACCAAACACAATCTCCTGCCCATACAAGAAATTTGTCAACTCTGCCACTAATCAATATAAGAAGTTAAGCGGTCGTTAAACCAAGAACAAATCCCCTGCCCATACAAAGGACTGTTCAACTCAACCACTATATCAATATAGGAAGCTAAGTGGTTCTAAAACCGAGCACAAATTCCCCGCCCATACAAGGAATTGTACAACTCAGCCACTAACATGAGTCCTCAATTAAAAACCCACTATCTCTACTTCTTCTTAACTTGATATGAATTTTCTCAAATCATACCTTATCACACTCAACACTTTAAGAGTTTACTTATTACTATTTCACAGTATCTTCATTGTTATAGCACCATGTTGTCAGCACAACCTCTTAATCATTTAACAGACCATCTGTCATTCCATGATTTTACTATGATCACTGTGTGATCTTAATTCACAATTGAATTCACTATATGATTTCTTACTTATTCTAGGATCGTTTAATTTCATAATCTGCTCACTCATCTTAACTCATTTTACTTTACGATCCTTCCTTTTAAATTTCTTGAATCAAGTGTTCCCTGATTCTTTTCCATCCATTTGGAATATATCCATGAATTTATTTTCTTCTTTATGAATTTCACATATTCAACTCTTATTGCTTAAATTCCATCTGAGTTTATCCTTTCATTGCCTTCAATATATATCCACGATTATAGCCTAATGTACTGCTACCTAAGAACTATAACCTATCAGCTCTGATACCAACTTAATCTTATTACACGATTAACTTCTCTATAGATTGAGCATAGGTCCACCTTCTATGTTTTGGCCAAAAGATTCCTGCAATCCAAAAAAAGAGGCAGGAGGTATTGTTAAGAACAATAGTAGATTTCAACATAGCAAGGACAATGGTATTGTTAAGAACAATAGTAGATTTCAACATAGCAAGGACAATAGTAGACTCCGATTTCGATATAGAGAAAAGTATAAATCTTTTTAAAATAATAAATAAAGTTTATTATTAATTATTTTGATACAGTATATTGATGGTATATTGATGGTATAATGATAATATATTTATTGATTAGCAATTGATGTTTTTATTTATTCTAGATTATGAATAAATACTTGATTAAGCGACCAAGAACTATTGATTCTTCTAATAATCAATTACCAAGTTCTTAAACAATTGGTGATATAAAAAATTCACGTGTGGAGTTCAATCCGAATGATATTATTAGTAATATGGGGTTACGTAAATCAATTAGAGTTCAATCCGAATGATATTGTTAGTGATCCGGGGTTACGTATATCGATTGATCGAGTTAGTTTTTGTGACGCCCCCAAATCTGGGCCTACATAGCCCAATTTGGGACGCCATAAAATACATAATCTTTAATACAAATAGTACATAGAACAGAAATGCAAAACTCAATAATACACAACTAAGTCTTCACTATTATTTTTACACTATATACAACATGTGAAGACTACAATATATATCACTCGGACCGTCACTCCATTCCCCTGCTAGACCCGGTTACTCTCTCTTTTTCTGAAAAACAATGGAACAAAAGAAAGGGTGAGCTCAAATAGCCCAGTAAGAAATATCATGACTAAGATAACGACAAATAAATTATCATTAGCCTTCAACAGATGAGTTCTTAATTGAATATAATAGACAATAAGCTTTGTATCAATAATAGCAGCGGAATGAGCAATCTATTAGAAGAATAATGCAGACTATAATGTCCACTCGCTTCTATTTTTAGGAAAAACATCATCAACTTTTATCATCTTAAACACCGCTGGTCATGATAATATAAATTTTCAGTTCCTGATTATAATCATGCCAGTCAATAGTTCATCTTTGCATTACAAGCCAAAGATATTCAAATATAACACCAACGGTAATGATTATACCAGTTTTCAGCCTTTGGTCATAATCATACCAACAACAGTTCATCTTTGCCCCAGGCCAAAGAGAATATTCACCACGTGCCCTAAAAGACACAATAATTATATCGCCTTTATCCTATCAACTGTGCCCCAGGCCACAGATATTCACAACAACATGGTTCTTGATGATTAGAATAACAACTGTGATATAGATGATGAATCAGAAGAAACAGTATGATCAATAAATATCAAAAGTTTATGATTTTTCTTTGTGCAGATTCAAATAATGTCCAAATTGCCAACATGATGTGGACTAAAATTCAAGAATGATATTTCAAATCCACAGTTCAGAATAGCAGTTAAGGTTCAATAGAAAGATTTAAAAAAAATAGGAAGGTTCAGTTGAAATGATATTAGATGAAGCGCAAACTATTAAAGAATATGTATTCATTTCAGGAAACTTTACCAATAAGAGACAAGTAAGAAATGAATACGAAGAGTAATTCACCAAACATGCGGTAGTCCGCATAGTCAGGTTATTCCCACAAATTAATAAGGAATGAATACGAAAGGTTATTCACCAACAGGCGATAATCCGCGCCGTAAGGTTATTCCCACAATTTAATACATGGAAATAAATGGCACATCTTATGAGTAAGAAAGAAACGATATTATTTTCGAGAATCAAATAATGATAATCCCTTACCATAGTAAGTTTGAATAATGGAAGATGAAAAAGATGGTATCCCTTACCTTAACACGTGACTAGATATGAACTCGTACACTTACAGCTCTTTATAAATACTCAAGATGACTTTAGCACACTCAAAGAGAACTTATACTAAGAAATATTTGGAGAGTGAAAGAAAGAATAAGCAAGGAAGTTTTTATGAAAAATCCTTAAGTTAAGGCTTTTATTTATAGCAAAAATTCTTATCATCACCAAGATTTCCTAATTTAATCCAAACCGTATATTTCAAGATAATGTTTAATCCATACCACTCATTTTATCTTTTAAGATTTCTTTAATCTAAACCATTCATTTAAAGATCATCTTTTAATCTATACCATTCAATTTACTTTATATATAAAACAACTAACTTTAAATAAATCAATTATCTTTATATATAAAAACAAACAACTTTATATAATTTATCATAATAAAAACAAATAACTTTATCAATTCAAATATTCAACAATAATTCACAATTATTCATTATTATGGCTAATTGTTGTAAATGCAGTGTAGTTGGCTTTTCGAGTTAGAAAAATAGGAAAAATCAACCAATAATAGAATACAGCAGTTTAATCAATATCATAAAAGAGATAACAATAATGCTGAAAATAAATAAGAAAATAACACGTTACTGTGTAATGACAATTATTGATTCAGTAATGTGAATTATTGTGCATATGCTACTGTGACAATTATCAGCTCAATAATATGAATTATTATGCATGTGACAATTATTGGTTCAATAAAGTCAATATAGTACAATAACCACTTTATCATTTAATAATATGAAACACTGTGCAATACCGTGTGCTACAGTGCAATACCGTGTGCTACTATGTAATACAGTGTGCTACTATGTAATACCGTATGTTACTATTCTTTTACCATCAGGTATTTTAACAGTTCAAGATGATAATACCGTTGACTATATTTATTTAGAAAGGTTACGTATGTCGCTTTCTATATCCGACAATAAGTCGTTGTGGGGGTCCACCATTATTTTGTTATTTCAGCACCGTCGTACGAATCGAATATTCCCCGACAAAACGAATATTGTCCGACATAATAAAATTTGCACATAACATCCTTAACTTTTAACCTTATCAATTTAACTACCTACTGTTTCAGGAAAAATATATATATGAATAAAAATTAAATTTTGTATTTCATAAAATTCGGGGTCTTACAGTTTTGGTTTTACCAGTTGCGACTGCTACTGTTGAAAGAGTATTCTCTGCGATGAAAATTATCAAGACTGACTTACGTAATAAAATGAGAGACGAATGGATGAATGACAGTCTGATAGTTTATATTGAGAATGATATTTTTTCAATAATTGAAAACGAACAAATTTTGAGTCATTTTCAAATTCTGCAGACTCGCATGATACAGTTATCTCCTCTTAATCGTACAATAGAAAGAAGCACTCTAAGCGTCAATAAATAAAAAAAATTTACTAATGTATTTTGACCCCCCTAAAAAATGTTCTGGTTCCGCCACTGCGCCACGTAAATAACTAAATTACATTTGACAAGAATACATAACAATGAAACAGGAGATGATATAAAAGATGAGAAAGAATATTTGAACAAGTAAAAAAGATTAGCGTAATAAATTATCGGATCCCTATTGGAGGAGTTAGGATATGATCCATTCATATTTGCAAGAAAAAATTTAGTTTTTATAACTTTCAATTATTTCAAGGGGAAAGTTTAACAAGAAAGATGAAGAGTAATTATAGTATGTATTGCAAAAAAAAATTATTGAATTACAATTACAACGTATATCAATACATGTATTTCGATAGAATTATTAGTGTTGGAATAGGATCACACACGCAAACAACAGTAAAGAATCAACACAGGAATATACGTGGTTCTCTAAACTCGGGTACGTCCACAGGAGCGAAGAGAGAAAATGTATATTATTATTCAAGTTTCATAGGATTTTACAATAGAGAATATATATAGGCGCTATTTTTATTCCAACTCTAATTCAGTGTACTATACCGCGAGGCTATGCCCCCGCACCTCCCAAAACCTTTGGGCCTTTGGCCCAACCCAGACTACTGAATCTGTGATAGATCAGTGTCTCGCTTCGCTCGACATTGGCCTTTTCTAAGCTTTAAGCCACAAGTTCCAACAATTAGTTAGGCCACTACATTAAATATCTCATTAAAAGAAGGAACAATTACATTTTCTAGTATATTTTTAGAAAAAATTACAATAAAAGTGAATAAATAAAATATCTACAAAATTAGTACATCTTTAATATTTAATTTACAAATTAGTGCATTCTTATCCCTTTAATTTAGTTAGTTATTTTAATGGGTTGCTTATGTGGACCATTTTTCTAATTGATTGCACATTTCAAAATTCAAATCTATATCCATATTTAAACTAGTTCATCTCTCTTCTCTGAAATCTATTATACCAGTCACCATGCCTATTGCTAAAAGTCACAGAGGAGACTTCATCAAGCCATGACGATTCCGTTCTATTAGAACACCGTCAGAAATCTTCGGACAAAAATCAAGGGACTTCCGGTCTTTTTCTTCTTCTTCCTCTTTTTATTTTGTCTTTGTTTAATCTGAGTTTGTGGTGTGTGGCGGTAGTTTATGGTGGTAAGTGGCGGTGGATGAGGTGTTGGTAGTGGTTAATTTTTTCGTTCAGTAAATTTAGGTAACCAAACAATAGAATAGAGGTAACCAAACACTAGTATGGAGGTAACCAATTCCTGAATGTGTAGTAACTAGTTTTTTCGTGCAGTAAATCTAGGTAATCAAATACTAGTCTTCTTCTTCCTTTTATTTTGTCTTTGTTAATCTGAGTTTGTGGTGTGTGGCTATGGTGTATGGTGGTAAGTGGCGGTGAATGAGTTGTTGGTAGTGGTTGGTGATAAATGATTGATAGATGGTATTAAATCTTCTGGTGTCATATATAATTTTGTGAGGTCGACAGATGAGGACAAATACGTATTTTCTAAATGTGTAGTAATCAGTTTTTTCGTTCAGTAAATTTAGATAACCAAACAATAGTATAGAGGTAACCAAACATTAGTATGAAGGTAACCAATTTCTGAATGTGTAGTAACTAGTTTTTTCGTGAAGTAAATCTAGGTAACCAAATACTAGTATGGAAGTAACAAATTCCTGAATGTGTAGTAACTAATTTTTTCGTGCAATAAATCTAGATAACTAAACACTAGTATAGAGGTAACCAATTCTTGAATGTATAGTAACTAATTTTTTCGCGCACTAAATCTAGGTAACCAAACACTAATATATAGGTAACAAATTCTTAAATGTGTAGTAACTATTTTTGATTACCTTTGTATTAAAGGTTGGTTACCTCTGTATTAAGGTTTGGTTACCTTTGTATTAAGGTTGGTTACCTCTGTATTAAGGTTTGGTTATCTCTGTATTAAGGTTTGGTTACCTCTGTATTAAGGGTTGATTACCTCTGTATTAAGGTTTGGTTATCTCTGTATTTATGTTTGGTTACCGTTGTATTAAGGGTTGATTATCTTTGTATTAAGGTTTGGTTACTTTTGTATTAAAGGTTAGTTACCTTTTATTTTAAGGTTGAATACCTTTTGTATTAAGTTTTGGTTACTTGTGTATTAAGGATTGGTTACATGTGTTTTAAAGGTTGGTTAAATCTGTATTAAAGTTTGGTTACCTTTGTATTAAAAGTTGGTTACATTTGTATTAAGGTTGGTTACCTTTGTATTAATGTTTAGTTACATTTGTATTTTTGTATTATGGGTTGGTTACCCCTTCTTTCTCAACTCCTTTCCATCACGACGTCACAGTCGTCGCCGTCCACCGTTTCCCACCCCTCCCAAAAGCCACCCGTGAGCTCACCATCAACTTCATCGACGATAATCACCGATTCTTTTTGTCCCAATAATCGTCCGACTTCCGCCGCCGCATCTACGTCTCTCCCCATCATGGTATTCTTCTTCATTTTTTTCTCAGGGTGGTGATAATGGTCATCTTTTTTTCTGGTTTGATGGAAGGGGTGCCCGGCGAGGAAAGTGGTTTTTTTTTATTTTGAATTATTGATTTTGTTTTGGTAACTGGTAAATATGGCAGTTTCTCCTTGTTTTCAGGATTCTAAAGATATGTGGTGTAATTAATTTTTTCTTATTGTACTCTTTTTGTAATTATTTTATTTATACATTAATCTTGTAATTTATTACTAATTGTTGTATATTATTGTAAAGTACCCTTAAAAGAATTTCCATTTGGTCGAGACATAGTTATCTGTTCAAAAAAAGAATAGATTTGGACAAAAAAAATTGACAGAAGTGAATTGTTTATAATCCTATAGTGTATTATACTTTATTTACGAAGACACCAGTATTTAATTAAAGAGTAAATTGCTAATCTAAATTCGAAAATTATAAATCGAAAAACTTACAACTTTTCATTCTTTTATAATTTAAGGTAGCATTAGTGCTATTTTACAGATTTATAAAAGCAGAAAAAACAAAACATTCAAAATATACTTACCAGGAATATGATCATCATGCGACATTAAATTCCTTGAAGTTGCTGTTAGAATATTTTATTTCCTTATGTGGCCTTTACTATTTATGTAATTATTGGGCTTACATATTGTATTAATTTAATTACTTTATTTATGGGTTTGGTAATTATATGACCCATAAGTAATATTACTAATAGTATTTGGCATAATGGGCCCTAGGGTTTCATAATCTTGATGGACGATTTTGACCCTTAGCTATTCTATAAATAAAACAGTTAGGGTTTGGTCCCAGTTGTCGTCTCAAGAATTTTTATACACACCCATATATCCATCCTAAGATTGAGAGAGACAATTGAAGACCTCCACCCTTAAGCGCAGCGAATACGTGATACGTACGAGATGTCTTCTCTCAATTCATGTAAGCACTTATTATTATGATTTATTAATTTAATGTTTATTCTATGAAATAGCACGATCCGTTAATAATAATTTACATCTGGTATCATGAGCATGGTTATGTTATCCCATGGAATAAATTTATTATGCGTTATGCTAAAAAGTCTAATACCGTAGAATTATTTTAAAGTTAATATGTTTCTAGTCAGTCGATTTCTGAGTTTCTGTTTAATAACTACTCATCAATAACAGTGGCATATGATTAAGTAGTAATAATGGAATTTATCTGATGGGTTTTTTCATTCATGCCTTGCAATTCATCACTTTGATATAACACAAGGTGCAACGGGTATATTTCTTTATTCTTCAAAAATAGTTTAAGTTTTTAGAAACTTATGATTCCGCGTGCTTTATTGATCTCGATTCATGGCTACTGTTGTATATCCACGTATCTTGTTATTGTTAAGTATATGCATACATTACTGTGATGATTTATTAAATAATATACATGATGAATCATGATTACCAGTCAATTTATTCTACTGGACATGGTTCTAAAGTCATAAGTATTGAATTTATTAACCAATCTTGTAATATTATATATATTATTATGCCCACATGTATTCAGTATGTAATTATATATTCAATTTTGAATTCATGTGAATTGTTTATAATTAATTCATGTTCATAATTGAATATCTCAATTTAAATTTTGGAACATGATATATTATTAGGGCTTTTAAGTTGTCACATGTAAATTATAAATAATGTTAATTTTCAAACTTTATTAATATGATGTTTAAAGAAATTTGAGTTTGATTATAATAATTTACATGTATAAGTGACTCTTTTATTGTGAAAATTAATAATCAGCCCAACGGAGGGTTATTAATTAAAACAATTAAAGATTAAGAAAAGTCACATAATGTTACATTTAATAGATGAAGATTTTAATTTTACCCAACGGAAAAAATTAGAATTAGAATTTATTAAATGGAATTTTATTGCATAAGTAACATGTTTATTTCGTTTCTGCCCAACGGTGATGCGTGGATAAATGTGTTGTGCATTATTTTATGGGGATGTTATTAGCATATTATTAATTGGACCAACGAAAGATTGATAATTATGGACCAACATCTCATTAAAATCTATTTTGGGTGTTGTAAATAGATTTTATGTAACTAACTGCTTGCCCTACAGTTGGTTTTTATTTTGATTAATTATTAATTATCGTTGTACATTGTGGATTTCTTTTAGTTTTTTGTAAGCATACTTATGAGCTTGATCATGTTTCAGCATTGACTCCTACTACTATTTCTGGATATCTCTCTGGAATTGAAGCATTGAATGGGACTAATTTTACTGTTTGGAAAGGGCAAGTGAAAATTGTTCTCGGCGTTATGGATTTGGACTATGCATTACGAGTGGATCCTCCTGCTCCACTTACAGCTACAAGCTCAAATGAGCAAAAAGCTATTTATGAAAAGTGGGAGCGATCCAACCGCATGTCCCTTATGATTATGAAAAACTCTATCACGACAGCCATTCGAGGAGCCATTCCTGACTCTGAGAATGCCAAAGAGTATTTAGCATCAGTCGAGGAACAATTTAAGGGATCTTCTAAAACTCATGCAAGTACCCTTATTTTGAAAATGCTCACCAGCAGGTATGATGGGGTTAGTGGAGTGCGCGAGCACATTATGATGATGAATGATACTGCCTTTAAATTAAAGGGTATGGACATGGAGATTTCTGAGGGTTTTCTCGTTCACTTCATTATGACTTCTCTTCCTGCACAGTTTGATCCATTTAAGATCAATTATAACACGCAGAAAGAAAAGTGGAAGATGAGCGAGTTGATCGCCATGTGCGTACAAGAAGAAGAAAGGCTTAAGATTGAAAAACCTAATGTTGCTCATCTGACTACCACTGGATTCCATAAGAAGAAGGCCCATAAAAATGGCAAAGGTTTTAAAAATAAGGATAAGCCAATTTCTACCAAAACAAATAAGGCAAATTATTCAGGTAACAAATCTGAGGCTGGTCCTAAATGTCACTTCTGTAAGAAGCAAGGACATATTCAGAAAGACTGCCCTAAGTTTAGAGAATGGCTTGAAAAGAAAGGTATGTCCTTTAATTATGTGACTTATGAATCCTTTCTAATTGACGTTCCTTCTAATACATGGTGGCTTGACACTGGTTCTATGGTTCACATTACTAATTCATTGCAGGGATTCCTTTCAAAGAAGACACTCCAAAAGGAGGAAAGAACCATTAAAGTTGGCAATGGAGAGTCTATACAAGTTGAAGCTGTAGGAACTCTTCCTTTAGTTTTGGAGAGTGGTTTCATCTTGTATTTATATGATACTCTTTATGTTCCCAGTATGACACGGAATTTAATTTCTGTATCTAAACTTGACGTTAATGGTTTTTCGTTTAAGTTTGGGAATAATAAAATAATTATTTATCATTACTCTCATGTTGTTGGTTCTGGCACTTTAGAGGGAAACCTCTATAAGTTAAATTTGGATAATGTCTTTGCTGAATCCTTGTTAACAATGAATGTGACAGAAAATACCTTTAAAAGCGGAAATAAGAGAAAACTAGATAATGAGAATTCTTCAAAATTGTGGCATCAACGTTTAGGCCATATCTCAAAAGACAGAATGCAACGTCTTATAAAAGATGGAATTCTTCATTCACTAGATTTCTCTAACTTTGACCATTGTATTGAATGTATAAAAGGAAAATTTGTGAAAGGTAGTAAGAAAGGAGCCACTAGAAGTGGTGCACTCCTTGAGGTGATTCACACTGATATATGTGGACCATTTTCTCCTGGAATTGGTGGACACAAATCTTTCATTACGTTTATTGATGACTATTCTCGCTATACTTATGTTTACCTGATTAATGAAAAATCTGAGTCACTAAATATGTTTAAAATTTTTAAGGCTGAAGTTGAAAATCAACTTGACCGAAAAATTAAAGTAGTGAGATCAGATAGAGGCGGAGAGTATTATGGTAAACACTCCGACACAGGTCATAGTCCTGGTCCATTTGCCTTATTTTGTCAAGAAAATGGAATCGTTACTCATTATACAATGCCTGGTACACCGCAGCAAAATGGTGTAGCTGAGAGGCGAAATCGTACCCTTATGGATATGGTACGTAGTATGTTATGCAATTCCAGCTTACCTATATTTTTGTGGACTGAGACATTAAAGACAGCTGTTCATATTTTAAACCGAGTTCCTAGCAAATCTGTCCCTAAGACTCCTTATGAAATTTGGACAGGTAGGAAACCTAGTTTAAAATACTTACGGGTATGGGGCTGTCCGGCCGAGGCTAAAATTTTTAATCCACAGATAAAGAAACTTGACTCTAAAACCATTAGTTGTCATTTTATTGGATATCCTGAGAGATCTAAGGGTTTTCGTTTTTATTGTCCCTCACATACTACTAGAATTGTTGAGAATAGGCATGCAGAGTTTTTAGAGAATGGCGATTTAAGTGGGAGTGGTGAGCCTAGAAAAATTGATCTTGAAGAAAATGGGATTTATGTTCCTTATCCTGTAATTCAAGAGGATGAGGCGAATGATGCTCCTGAGATAGCTGAGCCACCACCTAATGTTGAACCCCACATTATTGAAAATCATATTCCTGAAATTGTGCAGCCTTTACGTAGGTCCGAAAGACCCAGAAAGCCTGTTAATTTTGATGATTTTATAACATATCTTAATGAGATTGACTATGATTCAAGTAAGATTAATGATCCTATTTCCTATAAAGAGGCTATTACGACTGTTCAATCAACTCAATGGCTTGATGCCATGAATGATGAGTTGAAATCAATGGAGCTTAATAACGTTTGGGATCTTGAAGAATTACCGAGAGGTGTTAAACCTGTTGGTTGTAAGTGGGTCTATAAGACCAAATTAGATCCTAAAGGGAACGTTGAAAGATATAAAGCTCGATTGGTTGCCAAGGGTTTCACTCAAAAGGAAGGTGTGGATTATAATGAAACTTTCTCTCCAGTATCAAGAAAAGATTCATTTAGAATAGTCATGGCTCTAGTAGCTCATTATGATTTGGAGTTACATCAAATGGATGTTAAAACTGCATTCCTTAATGGTGACTTGCATGAGAATGTCTATATGACACAACCAGAAGGTTTTCTGGTTAAAGGCAAGGAACATATGGTATGTAGACTAAAGAAATCCATCTATGGGTTAAAACAGGCCTCTCGACAATGGTATCTTAAGTTTCATGAGGTGATGCGTAATTTTGATTTTAAGAAAAATATAGTAGATCAATGCATATACTTGAAGGTCAGTGGGAGTAAATTTGTTATTCTTGTTTTGTATGTTGATGATATACTACTTACAAGTAATAACTTAGACATGTTGTATGAGACAAAACGTTTTCTTTCTGAAAATTTTGATATGAAGGATCTCGGTGAAGCCTCTTATGTCATAGGTATTGAAATTCATCGAGATAGGTCTCGCGGGATATTAGGATTATCCCAAAGAGCTTATATTGACAAAGTTCTTAACAAATACAACATGCAAAATTGCTCCCCTACTGTTGCCCCTGTTGTTAAGGGTGACAAATTTGGCTCATATCAATGTCCTAAGAATCAGTTGGAACGTGATCAAATGAATCTTATTCCTTATGCTTCTGTGGTTGGGAGTCTTATGTATGCTCAAGTTTGTACTCGTCCTGATATATCGTATATAACTGGTATGCTTGGACGTTACCAATCAAATCCAGGTTTAGATCACTGGAAAGCAGCTAAAAAGGTGTTACGCTACTTACAGGGTACTAAGGATTTTATGCTTACATTCAGAAAAACAGATAACCTTGAAGTTGTTGGTTATTCTGATTCTGATTTTGCTAAGTGTAAAGACGAAAAGAAATCTACATCAGGGTACATTTTTATGTTTTCAGGAGGCCCTATTTCGTGGAGAAGTCATAAGCAAGAGTTAACTACCACTTCCACGATGATGGCAGAATATGTGGCTTGTTATCATGCTACTTGTCACGCCATATTGTTGAGGAATCTTATTTCAGGACTTAAGATTGTAGATTCCATTTCAAGGCCATTGAAAATATTTTGCGATAATAATTCTGCTGTTAGTTTTTCCAACGGCACAAGTTCGAGTGGTGCTGGACTGTACCTTGACACTAAGTACTTATTCGTCAGGGAAAGAGTTGAAGATCAAAATGTTGTCATTAAGTATATTAGTACGCATGATATGTTAGCGGATCCACTTACGAAAGGCTTACCACCCAAACTCTTTTTAGAACATGTTGCCGGCATGGGTTTAACTGGTAGTCTTAATTAGTAAGTTACTTTGATGTAAGACAACTTAATTTTGAGTTCGTTGTTTTGACTTCACATTACGTTTATGGTTTGCTATTCTCTTTATTGTGCACACTTGAGAACTTGTGAGCAAACAGTTATGTTTGGACCATATGAATGAGTTTAAATTATTACCACTTATGTAAACTCTATTCATACCTGTTATGCTTAATGTTAATCCTTGTTTTAATTAAAGTACTAGTTATGTAACTAATGGGGATCTTGTGTTAAATGTGACACAAAGATTGTATTAATTCGTATTGGTGCTTTTGTTTGAACAGGATGTAGTTATTAAATTAATGCTTGGCCAAATTAATGATTGTAAGTATTATGTTTTGTATATAAATAGTATTTCGGCCAAGTGGGAGAATGTTAGAATATTTTATTTCCTTATGTGGCCTTTACTATTTATGTAATTATTGGGCTTACATATTGTATTAATTTAATTACTTTATTTATGGGTTTGGTAATTATATGACCCATAAATAATATTACTAATAGTATTTGGCATAATGGGCCCTAGGGTTTCATAATCTTGATGGACGATTTTGACCCTTAGCTATTCTATAAATAAAACAGTTAGGGTTTGGTCCCAGTTGTCGTCTCAAGAATTTTTATACACACCCATATATCCATCCTAAGATTGAGAGAGACAATTGAAGACCTCCACCCTTAAGCGCAGCGAATACGTGATACGTACGAGATGTCTTCTCTCAATTCATGTAAGCACTTATTATTATGATTTATTAATTTAATGTTTATTCTATGAAATAGCACGATCCGTTAATAATAATTTACAGTTGCAGCTGGAATCGTAAGAGCGATCACCACCGGAAGAAAGAACATCCAATTCCTCATAAATAGTACCATTTGATTTTATTCGGACTGAATTTAATTTAAAAATCGCAGACAGAAATGGAGTTTTATTACTCTGTGTAATGTAGGAGCAGTTGGTAGACAAAGAAGATGAAGGCAAATTAATATAGACTTATGCGTAGTGATACGTACTTATAACACGACTAGCAAATAACTCAGATATAACTTTTTAACCCTATACTAATATATAGTAGCAGATAATATTTATTTTTTTTAAAATTGGGCTATTCATTTTTCTGGTTCAAGTATAGTCCCGTATGTGTGATAATTTACTTCTTGTGTAAAGTTTCTGGTTCAAGTTCAGGATGGCCCAGTTGCACCAAGAAAAAGAATAGAACAAGCATTCATTACTTGTTCGAAAGAAAAACAGTTGACAAACTCAAGTCAAGTCATGAAGAAAATTAGCACTCTTTTATCTCTGTAGGGCACAATGACTAGCATTCATTACACGTTTTCTCTCTCTTTATTTCTCTCGAAATTCGTAATACCAGTAAAAGAAGATGTAGAAAGGCAGGGAAAAATAAAAATAAAGATATAAAAAAATAAATAAACAAAATAAACTTTCTTTCAACTGAATTATGTAGGTGGAATTTTGGTTCCTCTTTTCCAACACGTGTATTGAATTTTATTTATATTGGAATTGATTGCATCTAAAAAAAAACTGTTTTAAATTTCAACTTCTGGATATTTCTATTCCAAAATTAAAGATACATTTTTCTTTTCAATTCTTTCCAAAATTAAGAATACGTACATTTTTATTTTAAAATTATAAGATCAATATTGACTTTTGAAAAATCAATTTCAAAAAATTTAAAATTTAAAATTGAGATAAATTCATTTAATTTATGTCAATATAAATTATAAATATCATAAACTATTTAAAAGTACTACTAGTTATAAAATTTATTATTTTAAAAATTTAAATGAATCATGTCAATTTTAAATTGACTTTTAAAAAATTAATAATGATCTTATAATTTAGAACAGTGAAAATACTGTAATAAAGTGACATAAAACTAGCTCCTCACATTGATTACGTTAATGTGATCCTATAATTTGTATTTTAAGTAGATTGATTAGGTTCATGCCCCCACTATCATTTATATTTCTCACGTTCTAGAAAGTAATTTTATTTAAAAGTAATCGTTTTAACAATGTATGTTGTAATATTGGAGGGAGTAAATAAAATTCAACCACACACATTTCTAATTTAAGATGACCAAATTCATAGACATAAAGTGCATCTTAAAACAGAATTATTTAGGGGTTTAACGCTAGTGTCTAAATAATTGGATACATATTTAAACCTTTTCAGCACAATAGCAAAGTCGTGATTGGTGAAATTATAAAATCAGCTGCCGATGTTAACATTGATATTAACCAGAGACCCCTAAGAGAACAATAAATGGGAGTTTTACTCATAGATTGAAAATAAATTTTAAAATAAAAAATGAAAATATAAAAAAATACTCATTTCAAAAATATAAAAGGGGAGTTTTACTCATTGATGGATGATATATTTATTTTTTAACCTATAAACTCACAAAATTATTTTCATAGGTATATCTCTAGTCCAATCGGCAAGCTGTAATTAAGGAGAAGAATTCCTGCAATTTATATTATATGGCCTATAATCCTTCCACTAGTCTTAATGGCGGAAATAGATTATAAGACTCATAAAAAGGCAAAGTGTAAATATTGTGGTCAAGTATCAAAAATAGCAATCCTATCACTTTTGCAATCAAAATAATGTCTACAATTCAATTATAAATCGGTTTATTAGTACAATTAATTGCGTTAACATGATGAACACAAGTTTAGATGATGAGTAATCTGAAAGTGTGCATAACTAGCTAGTACGAAATATTAAAAGAATACTAATCATTAAAGTTCCTTAATTTAGAATTTCTTTTTTTCCTTATTTTTCTGATTTAAACCATTCGTGACTTGAATTTAATTTAATTATTACTTGAACTTATACATATAAAGTTACTTAAGAATTGATTTTATGATGAAGAGAAAATATTCTTATGAATTTTTATTCTTAATATTCTCCTGGAACTAAAATTTAATAGATTTTTTTTTTACTGACCTCCAATTTTAGTTAAATTAGACTTTAATTGCAAATTCTTAACGTTAAAGTGAAATGAGTCTTGAAAAAAATATTAGTTAGTGAACCAAACGTGCCTATAGTTAGCTGACCAGTGACGTATCATCCCTTAATTTAAACCATTAGGGATAATATTGTTTGATTAATTTAAATGAGGAAACTATTGTTTCTGTGTTAATCTTTCTACTTTTGAATTTACGCGCGCGCGCGAGCGCACACACACACACACACACACACACATATATATATATATATATATATATATATATATTCCTAATTGACTTTTTATGATAAAATTGATCATATTTAGAATCAAAATATATTCTTAAGTTTATTATATATAGGTACAACATTATTATCATAAAAAAATATATAAAATATACTATCAAAGTTAACTTATTTAATTTCAAAATTTCTAATACATTTATTTAATTACTAATATTAAAATTTATCAATTTAACCATCAAAAGTCAATTAAGGCCAGTAAAATCCAACAGTGGGAGTGGGTAGTTTCAAATTGATGTTAAATATGATGTATCGAAAAGGAGAATGAGCTTAAAGTTCAATAATTTAGTTTTATTTTTATTACCAGTTTTGAACGATCTATTAACTCAATCAATTATACAATTAAAAGTAAAAATTTGATTTCACCTATTTTTAGTTTATCTTTCCTAATTCATAGATAGGTACAATTCAAATTTATATCAATTAAATACTATTCAAATTTAAAAATATTCATGTCTATATAAGGAATAGAAAATAAAAAGATATTTTTCTTTCCTATTCAAATTATTACAAGTACATGTACTATACAAATTTCTAATAATCAAATGTATACTACCTAAATTTGTAAAGTATTCAAAATAAACCCAACACATCTCTAAAAGAAAAAGTTACTTCTAAATTAATTTTTATTTTTGGTATTAATAATTTTATTACAAAAAAATTTATCACTATTTTATGTAATTAATTAAGACAATATAACGCATTATACTATGCCATATACTTCAATTTTATGTTAGTTTTAGTCTAAAAGAAATATAAGGGGGATATATCGTTTAATTTTGTAGTTACATATGTTTATTACGATGTGTGGTAAAATATTCGGAGTATTGTGTAGTTACAATTTTTTCTTTTCAATTCATATTAGTATAAATACTATTCAAATTCGTATCAATTAAATACTATCTAAATTTAAAAATATTTCTATCTCTAATACAAATTGAAAATAGGAAAATATTTTTCTTTTCAATTCAAATTAATATAAAAACTATACAAATTTCTATCAATTTAATTTTTAAAATATCCTATCTCTAATAGGATTAGAAAAAAGAAATATCCATTTTCTTTTCTATTCCTATCACTTATAATTAAATTCACTAACAACCATTCACTTTTATTAAATCTCGACGGATTCCACAAATAAAGAACAAAGAAATTTCATGCAACAAAAACGTTATTGAGATATGGTTGAGAAAAAAATATCTGAAAAACATTATCATTTGAAAAAATAACAAACACATCCGAAAACAGATCATTCAATTAAATTTGAAGTTGACGACTTGAAAGATATATATTTGAAACTTACAAAGTCTATATTTATATTTTGTTTCATATTGTCTCGAGTTTAGTACACTAATTTTTTTTAATTAGACTATTTAAAAATTATTTTATTGTTATACGTATGACTTGATTTTATTTATAATTAATATTGTAGTTACTTTGTTCTCTCACTTTTCATTAAGGCTGCATTGATACCATAAACACAAATCAAAGAAAATTCACTGATCAAAAACGTTATAAAGCAATGGTTCAGAAAAGAAACATTGAATGTGAAGCTAAGAATACTCGAAGACGAAAAGAATATCACCTAAAAAAGTAACAAAAAAAGAGTTTGTAGCAAAACCAAATATGTATATATGTTATCTATCAATAATTATTACATGTGTTCTTTTTAATAGTTTTATTTAGTTTATAAATCTTAACAAATTTATCTACAATAATTTTATTATTGCAATTTTATTAAAATATTAAGATGTCGAAAAAATCTCTTAACATATCACGCAATTTAATTACATTAATATTAGTTATCAGATTCATTATTAAATTAATATCCTAGCTATTTTAATTCATTAAAACTTGAAATTTTACCAAATCACATGATTAATAATATATTTGAATTTGAGAAGTACATAATAACTGTAACATTAGTTAAAAAATTATCTTGAATTCATTCTTAACAAATTGTTATAAAGAAATTAAAACTTATTAAAACTTGTGTTTCGTAATTCTATTCGGATTAGAATTTTAAGTAAATTTTGTCAATATAAACGTTAATATATAATTCAATTACAAACTTGAATAAAATTAAAATAATTATTTCTCATAATCATAATTAAATAAATCTACAATAATCTATCCAAATATTTAGCTTAATAATTAATTTGAAAGAACCTACAATACATAATTCAATTATTAGTTATTTGAATAATTAATTAACTATTTAATTGCTACAACTGTGTTCTCAAATTTACAATTATTTTTTTTAATTATTAATATAATAAATTATTATACATACTTCCCGTATTTCACATGGAGTTGGTGAGCTTGTATAATTTAAAGCACAAACTTGATTTTATAAATTCTTGGTTCAACTTTTTTTTTCTTATTCAAATTAGTATAAATATTGTCTAAATTTAAAATAATTAAATACTTTTCAAATTTATAAAGAAATCAAAAGAAAAAACCTAACTCTTTAAGAAAAAGAAAAATATCTTCTGTTTTTATATATATCTCGAATAGGAAAGTACTATTTATATAACTGTATCAAGTAGAGAAAGAATATAAAAACTGATACTTTGGTTTGGTAGGTTTATATAACCCGAATTTCAAGCCGAATTAAGTATACGGTACATAAATGTCCCATTTTCTAAAGGGACGACTTAGTACGGAGACGAAGACCCCAAGTCAAATTAGCAAAACAAAAAAACAAAACAAAACAAAAAAGAAAGAAAACACCTGAAGACACCAAATTTGTGTTCTTTTTCACCTGAATAGATGAAGACTAATTTTAGTTTTGTAGACTTTATGACCGACCCGGATCTGGGACCATAAATAGCCCCTGCCGTAGGGTTCACGGAGGACTTATATGGGAGACGAAGACTCTTCAGTCGTGCGTTATACTGACAAATTAAATTTTCGACGTCCCTTAATTGATTAATGACTGGTTTAATAAGACAATTAAATTACATCAAATGCACTGATTTCACGAAAAAGGAGGTCAGGCCACTGTCACCTTCCCCTTTCTATCATACTTCCTGAAATCAAATGGTAAATTATTGAGATACTTCTATCAACTTTCCCATCCTGACTACTTTTCCTTATTACGTTACAAATGAGAAAAGCACAACCTTATCTGAGATAGACTATTATTAATAAATTATTAAATATTTTTTGAGCTACGAGTCTCAAATGACGCGTCACTGTAGTATTAATTTAATAAATATTATATATTTATTTATATTATAAATTATTATTAAAATATTTAATATCATGTCATTTGAGTGTTGATTTGTAAAATTTATAGATATACAATCAAATTACATAAAATAGTGAAAGTATGGTAAAATTAAATTTAAAAAATTAACAAATTATAATTTAAGATTGACCTTTATACGCAACTATCAATTAACAAATAAAAAGTTAGATAATTATATCCTTGTAAAATTCAAAATTTCAACGGGTACAAGTTCAACTCCAAGTTCTTCACGTTCTCCTTGAATTTCACCAATTGGATTCCAATGATCAACGTTAGTCACCCAAGTATTTGGCCTCTAGAGGTGATCCACCAAGGAATAAAAATAATTCAAGAAGTGTGCGATGGCAAACCCTATTTTTCTCTCTCTAAAGAATATGTGAGCACTCTCCTAAAACTTGTGAAAATGTATGTAACCTTAATCCATAATAAGACTTCTCTTATTTATAAATTTAGTCAATCCTCCTAACACCTTTAGGAATAGAGATTTTAATTAAACTCCCAATCTAATTAAAAATTTAATTAATTTAATATAATAATTATAATTCTTAAACCATTTAAAAACTTAATTATTAATTATGATAGTACTATTATTAATTAATTCCTAAACCATTTAGGAACTAAATAATAAATAATTAGTATTTTCAAAATATTGAATAATAAATATTAAGTTATTTAATTTACTCTATCCCCATAGAATAAATTAAATATACTTAATTCATTATTACAATTATGTCTTTTACTTCTTAAATAATTATTTTCTTTTGCGGTGTGACCCTTTAGGTTCTCCATATTAAGCCGGTTATAGAATAAATTAATTAGAACTATTCTAATCTTATTTATATAAATAAATTAAACTATTTAATTTATTAAATAAATAATATTTATTCCACAATAAGGGTAAACCCCCTTAGCTATCAACGAATTTCTAGATAATATAAATTTCAACATTTAATCACAAAAGAACATATTCAGTAAATAGTTACCGTACAATGCAATCTTTCTACCTCACAACATCCCAATCAAATATAATACATGGTATTACTGTCAAGTTTTATTTTATTTGATTATATGCATTTCGATCCTCAAATGAATAACTCTAATTAATGTAAATTAGAAACTATTTTCTAATTTCCATTATGCCTTGGTCAGTGACTACTGAGTTGTCATTTATCGAATCGCATATGACATTCTTTTCTTTTATTAGAAGTGGTAGATTCTTTGTTGATTATTCACATATCTCCATGTATAACTTATTATATCCGATCATACCCTTTGATACACCCTAAAGGTTTTAAGGAATATGTCAAAACATAATTCATCATACACAAGATACTATGATGATCTCAAGTCCAAGGATCACTTATACTACTATCACAAAATGAACTTCTATTGACAGGCAAGTAAGACTCTATTAGGTATTCCTTGAGCGAGTCACGTTCAGTGAATTTATTCTTTAATAAACACCTACATACTTGCTTTAGTGTCTCTACCCAAATGTTTATGAGATCAATCATCCTCATCATATGAGCAAGCATAATATGTACTAATCTATCCGGATTCACTAATCCTCATTTTAGTAATCCCGCGATTAGGAACAATTTTAGTTTTGAGCTATCTTAAATTTAGATCTCATTAGCATGATCATCATCATGATTCTAAAAGCATTGCTCAATAACTATGAGTTTATCATAATTAATATTATCTATTAAATATGGATAAAGAAAATATTTTTGTATAAATAAATTTTTATTAATAAATGAATAAGATTACAATGTACATGCTAAATCATATCAAATATAATTGGTTTGTGTGCATACTACTTTCAATCTCTCACCTGCACTAAATTCAATCGTCATATTATCTAATACCCATCTTCTCTAAGTAACGATCAAACTACTTTTGAGTTAAAACTTTAGTAAATGGATCTGCTATGTTATCAAGAGAGTCGAAATGCTCCAATGTGACATCTCCTCTTTCAATGATTTCTTTAATCATACGAAAGTGCTGCAACACATGTTTGGATTTCAAATGAGACCTAGGTTCCTTGGCAAATTAAACTCCTTTAATGTTAGGAATCATTATAAGTTCTGTAATGAACTTGTTAAACCAAACAATCACATTTGCAGCTTTACTTATAGTTATTTACTATATCTTTGTCACTAAATCAGCAACTCTTTGCTGTTTGGAACTTTTTCAACTCACTGCACCACCGTTCAAGATAATCATATTACCTGAAACGGATATAATGTTGTCTTGGTTAGTCTGAAAAAAAATTGAGTCTGTTAAGCCCTCTAATTTTAAAACAGACCCGTCGTAGATAAGAAAATATATCCTTCGGATATTTTTCACTACCTTCCAGTGTTCTTCTCCAGGATTAGACTGATATCTACTTGTTACACTAAGTGCATGAGCAATATTAGGTATTGTAGATATCATCTTGTATATGATAGATCATATTGCTGAGGCATAAGGAATCTTACTCATACGGTCTCTCTCTTTAAGTGTCTTTGGGGCCTAATTCTTGGAGAGATGTATTCTAGGACCCATCGGCATGAACCCCTTTTTGGAATCTTCCATGCTAAACCTCTTTAGCATTGAATCAATGTACGTTCCTTAGGACAAGCCAAGCATCCTTTTTCGATCTATCTCTATAGATCTTTATCTTGAATAGAATATGAGGATGCTTCTCCCAAGTCCTTGAATGAGAAGTTTTTAGATAACCACATCTTTACTGATTATAGCATCGACATGTCATTCCTTATCAGTAGTATATCAACATATAATACTAGGAATATCACAGTGTTCCCCCTAATATTTGTACACACTTGGTTCATTATCATCTTTGGTAAAATCAATCTCCTTTTATTGTCTCATCAAAACGGATGTTCTATTTTTGAAATATTTGCTTCAATTCATAATTGAATCGTTGTAGCTTTCATAATTGATTTACTCCATCTATATAGAGACAAATCCTCTTGGTTGTATTATACATACATCCTTTTGTATAATAAACTACAACTGCAAGTAAAATCCGAATGGATATATGTATTTTCACTAGTGAAAAGTTTTATTATAGTCAACTTCTTGACCTTGTTTGAAATCTTTTTACCACTAGTTGGGTCTTATAGGTATCCACCTTACCATTTGCATTAGTCTTTCTTCAAAGACTCATTTCAAATTTTATGATCATCAGTCATTTCTCTTGGATATCTAATACTCATATCTTATCGTATGCAACTAGATCATCATTCACTATGATACGTACCTCATCATTATCTATGATGAATCCATACCATTTAGGTATCTTTAGTTCTAAACCAGATTTACGACTTGGTTGTGGTACAATAGATTTATCTACTTGTACAGATTTTTTCACTTGATCTGTAGTATTTTATGGTTCTTGAACTTATTCAAGATCTATTTGACTCCCACTAACCCTTTAAGGAAAAATTCATTTTCCTAGAAGGCAGCGTGTTTCAATAAACACATTTTAATTAATCGGATTATAGAAGTGATACCCTAAACTTTCTTTAGGATATCCCACAAGTTTACACTTATCAGATTTTGTTCCAATCTTGTCACTGTCAAACCTTTTGACATAAGCATGACAATCCAAGTCTTAATATACTTGAGACTTTGTCTCCTCCCTATCCATAACTCATATGAAATCTTAGAGACAGAATTTGAAGGTACCTTGTTTAGTAGATATGCGATCATTTCTAATTCATAACCCTAGAAGGATACTAGAAGATTAATGTAACTCATCATGGATCATCACAATGTTCATTGTGAGAGAATACCATTTCGCTTGAGATGATCTAGAAACTTACTGTTTAAGTATTCCCTTCTCGATCTAATCGACGAACTTTAATACTTTTGGCATTTAGTTTCTATACTTCACTTTTAAATTCTTTGAACATTTCAAACGATTTGGATTTCTATTTCATAAAATACATTTATCAAAATCTAGAATCGTCAGTGAAAGAAATGAATGAATACCCTCCTATTGCAAATGTTGTCATAAGTCCCACACACAACTCTGTGTACCATCTTTAACAATTCTGCAACTCTTTTTCTATGTCCACTAAATGGAGATTTAGTGTAATATCCCAGATATTTTCAAGATTTTAGATAATATCTTAATTAATTTAATTATAGGTTAAGGTTTAAAACCTAGAATTTGAGAAGTAAAATGTGTAGAAAATGGGTAAACATATTTTTTAACATAATTTATTTGTTAGAAATTAAATGTGAAAATATTTTAATGATGCATGTAGAGAATTTATTAAGAAAATAAATTCATTTGAGAAGTGAAGGTGGTTATATATATATATATATATATACCTAAAGCGTGCTTGTTAGCCAAATAAGAGGATGAGTAAGTTAGTACTAAATTAAACTAATAAATTAATTAGTTTAACTATGAAGTAAGAAGGAAAGTCATGAAATATAATTAATTAGGTTAATTATATTAGTCATGAGTTGGAGTTATGGAAAAACTAGAATGATTGCCTAAAGTGGCAATAATAAGAAGTTAATTAATTAAGTAACTAACTTAATTATTAAGTTATTATATAGAATCCATTAATAAATTTAAAACAAGCCCAATATGGGAATACTTGCATGAAGGTGGGTAATTAAATAATAAGCCCAAATGTTATGTTAATTAATAGTCCAAGAGGTAATTAATATAAGTCCAATTAAATTATGTTGGTAAGTATTGTGATAGTCCAATTAAATTAATTACCAAGCCCAAGTTATAATAATATGTGAGTTGTGTTAGGAAACCCAAGTAATTAAATAAGAGAGCCCAATGCAAAGTAAGCTATGTAGCCCAAACACTTAAAAGTCCAATGTTGGTCAAAGTGTTGGGAGATATTGTTGAGTGTAGAGAGAATTAACTAATGTAGAGTTAATTGAATAACCCTAGTTGGTAGGCAAGATAGAGAATTAACCAAACATTGGTTAATTACTAGAGGAAGGAAGGTAGTGATGAGAATTAACTATGGATGAGTTAATTGAGTAACCAAGGTGGTAGAATTAATTAAAGCAAGTCTAATTGTATTATATTATAAGTCCAATTGATGTATTAATCTAGGTCAAATAAATTTACCTAGTAGTTCATGTAATTAAATAAACCTTGATCCATGTAATAATTAAACAAGTCAAATGCTTGTTTTAATTAAATGTAACATAGGGTATTTAATGTTAGCCCAATAGAATAATTAAATTGAGCTCAACAAAATTAAATGGATGAGCCCAATATATTTAAATTATAGAGTCCAATGTGGAGCCCAAATGGTAGTCAAAATTGGTCAACATTTATATATATAAGTATATATTTATAGATGTATATATGTATATATAAGCTATAAAAAGAAAGCAAAAATGGGGGCTTAAATCCCATTTTGCTAAGATTTAGGGGATCCACAAGTGGGTGGCTTGATTTCTCATGTTGCTTTACTTGTACACAATGTTGTGGTGGTTGAACCAACCCTAGTAAATCACAAGTCATTCAACAAATCAATCTAAGCAATAGTAATCCTAATTAGCCTTTAATTTAACTATGTTGGTGGATTAGGGAGAGTTGATGGTGATTAAGGAGACTCTATATAGAGAGTACTCCACACCCTTGTCATGTTTGTTTGGTCATTTGCTAGAGCTCAAGAGAAGAAAATAGAGAGCATTTGAGAGAAATATAGAGAGAACACTTGTGAGTGTGGAAAATATTGCTAGAGGTGGAGCTTGGTGGATGACACAAAACTTCACATCATTCTTTGGAAGGAGAAGAAGAAGAGCACACAAGTCCATAAGGTTAAAAGTGCTCTAACCTTTCTTTAGTTCATTTTTATAGGCTAGATATGTTTTAATCGGCCAAAAAATATTTTTAACTAATCAAAAGTTATTTTGATACTCTAAAAGTCTAAATCTAAGATATATAGGTAGATTCATGGTTTAGTATGTTTAAAACAAGTATTGGTATGTGTGGTATGCAAATAAATGGAAGAAAATTCCATATTGCGAATTACCGGTAAAACCCTAAGTGGTTCGATCTTTAAATTTCGTGTCAAACGTTTTCAAAAATGCGATCGAACCATGAAATGTTGTAAAACAAGAAGTTAGGAAGACAACAACACTAAGTTGGTGTCATTTGGATGTGTAGAGTTTATTTTATTTAAGTTTGAACAATTAAAACCAAGGATTTGTGATTTTAGTTTTCACTTTCTCCTTTTGAGCCGTTTTGAGTCAAGTTCCATTTGGAATTTGGATTTGTTATCTCAAGATCAATTGTATAGGGGGAAATTCTGATGAGAATGGACTCAAGAATCGTCCCAAAATGTTTTAAAATGAAGAAGTTATGGCTGTCGGAGGGTCGAGCAGTCAAAAAGTTGACTTTCGGAAGAGTTGGCCGAGTGCCTACCAAGCGCCTAGGCGCTTGAACCGGCTGTCTCTGGGGGCAGATTCGGTCCGAGTCGGGTCGGGTCAGTTCGGGTCGAGTTTTTTTATATTAATTGAATGTGTTTGAATATTAAACTAATATATGTAGAGTTTATTAGTGACTTAAAGGTAGCTAAATATATAAAATAAAGATTAAAGTTAACACAATTAAAAAGTTAACTATTGGTAATATTTGAAGAATATTAAAATATTATTAAATGATAAATAATATTAGTACAAGATTAAAATGTTATTAAATGAGTAATAACATTTGTATATGATGAAAATGTTATTAAATAATTAATGACGTTAATAGATGATTAAAATATTATTAAATGGTTAATAATATTAATAAGTGATTAAAATATTATTAAATGGTTAATAATATTAATAAGTGATTAAAATATTATTAAATAAATAATAATATGAATAAGTGATTAAAATATTATTAAATGGTTAATAATATTAATGAGAGATTAAAATATTATTAAATGGTTAATAATATTAATAAGTGATTAAAATATTATTAAATGGTTAATAATATTAATGAGAGATTAAAATATTATTAAATGGTTAATAATATTAATAAGTGATTAAAATATTATTAAATGAATAATAATATGAATAAGTGATTAAAATATTATTAAATGATTAATAATATTAATGAGAGATTAAAATATTATTAAATGGTTAATAATATTTGAATGTAGTTGTATATTATCAAAGGTAGATAATATCTTGGGGTATTTGGTACATTATTAAATATCTAAATCATTAAGTTATATAAAAGAAAAATGTTTAACCGATGTAAATAGTCCGCTTGTGACTAATTTAGACAACTTAATAAAAGTGGGTCGTACGATGAACGTATAGTGAATGTGTAAGTTGGTTAAGCGTACCCGTTATGTCCGAACTGTATTTGGGCTAGGATTTTTGTCCAGAACTTAAGCGTTCATTTATCGGACAACTAAAAAGTTAATGATTTAAAGTTAGGGTCTTAAGTTAAGACTAATTAATAGTCATTGTAACTAATGATTATGTCAATTCTATATATAAATTGTAGGTTGAACAAGAGACGCAAATAAACGTAGATGGTAGAAGCGACCATGCAAGTTTTTCAGAATTTGCTCCTATGTGCTTTAACATACTATAATGTGATGTTAGATTATTAACATGAAAATATATTTATGGAAATTGTGATATGTGAAAAGTATGAGGCATGTCTACATGTAAAATATGTGTAAGTATGAAGCATGAAATGCTAGATGTTATATGTGATGCATGAGCAGTATGACATAAACTGAAATGCATGAAAAACATGATGTAAGTATAAATGGTAGGGAATGTATAATATGTGAAGCATGTAATGTGCTACGTGTAATTGTTAAACTTGCTGAGCCGTCGTGCTCAATCTTGCTTAAAATCAATATTTTCAGATAGTGCAATTTATTCGAAGTTTTCGATAAAGATCAAGAAACATGAATGCATATTACATTCACTGAAGGTCTAAATGTCTGCTATGGATATCAGTCCGAATGGGACAGGTAATTGATGGTGTAGTATAAGACTTAGTTGGTATGTTATATGAGTGCTAAATACTTAAATTGATTGTAATAGAATGTCGTATCATATATGATATTGAGACATACTAGGAATGTATAAAGATTGCGATTCTGGAATAGAAAGAGATGTTGTAAAATTATAAATAAATGATTATTTATCAATTATAATATTGTTGTAATTCATGAACAATAAGGAAAAGGTAGTACTAGTTTTGAGGGTCGTTATATTTAGTCATATTGTCCATGATACAAGATTCATAAGTTGTATTTGATTCATAATTAAAAAGGCTCTAAAAGCCTATCTTTATACAATTTGTTTAGTCTTATTTGATTAACCTGACCGAGTTAACAGTGTTGCATGAAGGTATGATTCATATCATCTCTTTGCCTTTAGTTTGTTCATTTTAAAAATATTTTCTTGTAAGTCAAGTTTACAAAGTCCATCAAGTAATCAACATAGTAACATTTTACTAACTAATTAGACTTGCTCGTAGGTAATGCTAAACTGTAAGTTCCTATGATTAATGCAGCAATCTTTTGCTTCATTCCCCATGCACAGGGTTACTTATATTTAGTTCAGCCTTCTATTTCTGTATAATCTCTACAATGACTTGCATATTTGAGACCACCAGCCGGTATCTAATACCCAAGTAGAACTTGACTGATAGAAAGTTTTATTTTATTATGAACAAATCTACATCTGCAGTAGAAGCTTCACTAAGCTTTTTCTGCTTAACTACTACAAGATACTCCTTGCAGTTCCTCTTCCAGTGTCCCAGCTTATTGCAATAAAAGAAAACTTCTTAGCCCTATGGATCACTTTTATTTATGTCATTTGTTTAGCCTTTTTATTGCCTTCTATCTTTTCTGACTCCTCAGAAACACCTTTAGTCATCTTCTACAACTTAGAAGATTCATCTACGAGTAAGATTTAGTTTTTTTTGTAAGGAAAGTGACTATCAACAGTCTTCAACATATTAAGTAAATCAGTTAAACCAACGTCTGACTTATTAATGTTGAAGTTCACAATTAATTATGAATATGAGTCAGTGAGTGACTGTAAGATCGAATCTTGATTCAACTTTCATCCTTGACAAAACCCAGTTGTCCCGATTAATCAATCGGATTGATCATCTTTAAGACATATGTCTTTACTGTAGTGTCATTTATGTAAGACCCAGAATTTTCTGAAATACAAAATTTAATTTTTCTTCATATATATTTTTTTCTGAAACAGTAAGGGTTTAATTTGCAAAGTTAAAAGTTAAGGATGTTATGTGCAAATTTTATTTTGTCGGACAATATTCATTTTGTCGGGGAATATTCGGTCGTACGACGGCACCGAAATAATTAATTATTAGTGGACCCCACAATGGAATATTTGTCGAATATAGAAAACAATAGAAGTAATCTTTTTAGATAAAAATAGTCAACAGTGTTAACTGCTAAAATACAGGTAATAAAAGAATAGTAACATACGGTAATTCATGGTATTTTATTGTAGCATAAGGTAATTCATGATATTTTATTGTAGCATACGGTATTCTATAGTAGCTAGGGGTGTTCAAAATTTTCGATTTTTTCGATTTTTTACCGAACCGATCAGTATCGTTTTTTTCGGTACCGATTTTTTTCGGAACCTATTTTTTCGATTCTGATTTTTTCGATCTTTTATATTTTTCGGTACCGGTAGCGGTATGGGCATTTTTGAATTTCGGTTCGATTCGGTATACCGAAAGAACCGAATTACATAATATAATAATAAATTTATATTAATTATTATATAATTAATAATTATTATCTATATTATTATATATATAATAATTATATATAATTAATAATAATTATATATATTGTTAATCGGTAAAAACCGAAAATCGAACCGAATTTGTACTGAACCGGTAATTCGATTTGGTTTTCGGTTCTTCTTTTAGCGGTAATTTCGGTTCGGTACCGGTTCGGTTTTTTCGGTACCGGTTCGGTTTTTTACCGATGAACACCCCTAACAGTAGTACACGGTATTGCACAGTGTCTCATATTATTGATTTGATAAAGTGGTCATTGCACAATATTCATCAATAATTGTTGTTACACAGTATTTTGCATTATTGATTCAATAATTATCATAACACTGTATTTCATATCATTGAGTCAATAATTGTTAGTGCACTATATTTTAAAATTATTGAACCAAATAATTGTCACAGTAGCAAATACACAGTAATTTATATTATTAAATTAATAATACTCTGTAACGTGTTTATTACATTATTGTTGAATTATTGTTGTAACATTATTTTATTTTATATATAGGACCTACAAGAAGAATAAATAAATAAATAATTTAAATTAATTTTACTATTTGGAATAGTAAACATGTGGGCCCTCTATGGGGGCCACATGAAGAATGAAATTTTAAAATTGGGTTGGTGAAGGAAAAGCAGGCAGCGGTTGCTGCTGCAATTTCAACACTGGCGTGCAACACGCCAGTGCTCACCTACTGCGCATAATACTTATTTTCTCACATAAATAGCTTGCTCAGCTGAATAAAAAAATCACACCTAAAACATAAATTTTTTATATAAGTGTTTTATGAGTTTTCTCTGAGAATAGTAAGGTTATCTTGAGTGTTTGAAAGCCAAAAGGAGTGCATGAATTTTTTAAGTAAGTCTTTTATTAAAGAGTAGTAATTTCATAAATTCCTACTTTTCACGGTATTCACAAATCTTCCTTTAGAAGACTCTTCTTTAAGAAGATTCATTTTTAAAAGCTTTCTTCGGAATATTTATTTTGGAATATTATTTTAAAAACTATTTTAAAGTTGTTATATTATACTACAAATATTATGTAAAATATATATAATTTTGATAATTCATATTATACGGGTTATCATACACTTTGAAATTTGTATGTGGTAATTACTAATTATATTATAAATATATAGGTTGATCAACCTCATTTTTATCAATATCTAGTCACCAGATAAGGTAAAGGGTATTATTCTTTTTTATCATCATAAATGGTATTATTTTCTTACTTATAAAGAATATCATATTCTTTCATCTTCTATTATTTAAACTTATTACGGTAAGGGATTATCATTTTTTGATTCTCGAAAATAATATCGTTTCTTTCTTACTCATAAGATGTGTCATTTATTTCCATATATTAAATTGTGGGAATAACATTACGGCACAGATTACCGCCTGTTAGTGAATAATATTTCGTATTCATTCTTTATTAATCTCCGAGAATAACCTTACTATGCGGATTACCCCCTGTTTGGTGAATAACTCTTCGTATTCAAATTTTATTAAATTGTTGGAATAACCTTACTACGCGGATTACCGCCTGTTGGTGAATAATCCTTTGTATTTATTTTTTATTTGTCTCTTGTGAAGTCTACACGAATTATCACATGACACTTTTATTCCATATTCGTTTGTAATATCACTTTCTTTTATTTTCGTAAGTGATATTATTTTCCTTTATACTCATAAGGGATTTCATCTTCCATTATTCAAACTTACTATAGTAAGGGATATTATTTCTTTTATACTCTTAACTTACTATGGTAAGTACTATTTGGTAAAGTTTCCTGAAATGATTATATGTTCCTTAATAGTTTGTGTTTCATCTAATATCATTTCAATTGAACCTTCTTATTTTTCTAAACATTTCTATTGAACTGTAATCGTTATTCTGAACTGTGGATCTTGAATATTATTTTTGAATTTCACTTCACATCATGTTGACAATTTGGACATTATTTGAATCAGCACAAAGTAAACTTCCGATACTTATTGTTTATCCTGTTTCTTCTGTTCATCATTTGTATCACTGTTATTTGTACTAATCATTAAGAATCAAGATGTTGTGAATATCTGTGACCGGGGGCACATATGCTATATAATTGTTGAATAGATGATATGTTAAAGACGATATAATAGGTTAAAGGCGATATAATAGGTTAAAGGCGATACATCTGTTCGGTGTCTTTTATGACACGTGGTGCACGTGGTGAAAGTTCTCTTTGGCCGTAGTGCGAAGATGAACTGTTGTTTGGTATGATTATGACCAAAGGCTGAACACTGGTATAATCATGACCGTTGGTGTTATATTGAATATCTTTGGCCCATAGTGCAAAGATGAACTGTTGATTTGCATGATTATGACCAGGAACTGTAAATTTGTATTATCATGACTAATGGTATTTCATATGATAAAAGTTGATGATGTTTTTCCTAAAAAGAGAAGCGAGTGGACATTATAGTCTACATTATTCTTCTAATAGATTGCTCATTCCGCTGCTATTATTGATCTGAACGTTGTTTAAGAATTTAACTGCAGTTTTTGATATAAACCTTATAGTATATTGTATTCTATCAAGAACTCAACTGTTGAAGGCTAATGATAATTTATTCGTCATTATCTTAGTCATGATATTTCTTACTGGGCTATTTGAGCTCACTTTTTCTTTTTGTTCCATTATTTTTCAACAGGAGATGAGAACATAGCTGGGTCTAGCCGGGGGATGGAGTGAGAGTCTGAGGGATACCTATCGTAGTTTTCACGTGTTGTAAAATAGTGTGGCAATAATTGTGAAGACTTAGTTGTGTATTATTATACATTGTATTGTTAAACGTTGTACTACCTTGTAATAATTTTGTTGCAGTCTTTTGACAACTCAAGTTTGGGCTGTGTGGGCCTAGATTTGGGGGTGTCACAATTTATTATAGATCGAAAAAACTCAGATATCTTATATCTAGTTGACCTATTTTGCTCTCCATACAACTATTGAATGTGTAGCAATATAGTAGATGTATCCATTTTCTCGTGTTGACGTTATAACTCGATATTTATGGATGAGAACATGATGCATTAAGTCACATTTGCATTATCTTGCAATTTCTTAAAATTAGCAATCTCTTTCTCAGAGGCTTAATCTGCAACGTTTGCCTTTTCAGCATTGAGAACTATTCTTAAATTTGTTTAATCAATCCGAACAATTCGGTTCGATTAAATTGTTATCATCAAGTATGCTATACAGTGATATTGAACTTGACATTTGTAAAATTCTGCATGTGAAAAATAGACAACATTTTAACATAAATTCATTTGATTAATTACCAAAAATAAATTAGGTCTTTATTTAAATTGGTATCTTTCACTATTTTTCATCAAACTATATTACCCTCTTTATATAATTCGGCAAATCTAATTAAGATTTGGTAGTGAGATAAAGATCCTATTGGCATAAGTATAACATTGTGTGTGCACAACAAACTATAGTTTATTCAATAGGTAGACAATTCCTTGTCAATTACATCAACATGCAACTCCTTGTATTTTGCCTCTTAGAGTATTATGATCATGTGTGTGCACATCCAAATTAAAATTATCTAAGTTAAGTCCAACCTAGCACTTCCATATAAGTGAAGAGAAAAATATTGTCCTTGTGTGTGCACAACAAAATAGTAATGTTCAATTCCTTTATAAGCATTTAATGTGATAAAACAACATCTCAAATAATCAATATAAGCCTTGTGTGTACACAACAAACTTATATTGAGTATTTGATACTCTATTGTTTTATCATGCTAGAATGTGACGTTTGATATTCCAAATATATTTGAATCGAACGTTACAACTTAATATACATAAGTAGAATAAATGAATTAGACCAATTCCAATTTTATTTAATTGAATTAAACTCCTTTAATTCATGAATTAAATAATATTTATTTCACGTCATGATGGGTTTGTTATTAATTGTCTCATCTTGTTTAGCGCACATACACACACATATATAAAATACACGTCATATTAATTAACATGTGAAGTGTGTTTGATAATATATAATATATATACATAATTAGCATACACATATAGAATACTATATTCTACTTTGATTGATTATGAATTTTTATTTTAGTTTGGTTCACTAGGGCCATAAAAGTAAACCAAAAGGTCAAATATAGGGTGCAAGAATAAGTTAAATTAAATGTAACTATTACATTTAAATTCGGGCTCCATTACAAACGGGTCTTCATGCGCTCCTTGCTCCTTTGCTCCAATTCTTCAAAATAATTCTAACTAATTCTATTACAAATTATTTATAATAAATAGCAATATTGATCAACAATCAAGGGAAAGTACATAGGAGTAAGATAGAATTTACATCAAGAAAAATTAGGAAAGACAAGGTACGCATACCTCATTTATAAAACTCATTCATTCATTCATACATCCAATTAAAATTAAATCCAATCATATCGGTCAATAGTCCATAATCAATCCAATTTATTATCATATATATATCAATAAATAATATTCATTATATTAAATTAAATAAATCATTCCATATATGTATTGATAACATTTAATGGGCAATTAAAATTGTATGAAATCTAATTTCATGCTTAAAATAAATATTTTATTTTAATTATAAAATTATTTAAACATAAATTATTTATTTTTATTATTTTAAAATTATTCAAAATAAACTCTTTTATTTTATAATTTTTAAATTTTTAAATTTACATAAAATTACCAGACTGTTTGGCTACTTAATATATATATATTCCTAAGAGCCAAAAGTTGCATGATTGCCGAAAACAGTGGGTTGCTTTAATGCTTTATCCGTGATATTAATTTTGGGACAAGCTTGCTTTTTCTTATTCATGCTTTACCGAAACAATGATCCCTTTCTCTAACTAGACTAACACTCTCTCACTCTAAAATCGGATTTATCTCTCTTTTTCCTTTTCCCCGTTGCCTCCTTTCTCTATTTTTTCTCTCTCGGATCCCCCTCTTTCTTCTCCTTCGCGTCTGATGAAAAATGATACTGGAAGTGGCGATGTAGAACTCAGATCTTGGCCGCAGGTGCAGCTGCGGCTAGCCGCAGTTCCATCTGCGGGCGGCTTCGGTGCTGCCTCGATTCTCGTGTACTGATGTCGGTCTTTCTTTTTTCGCTGGAAGGCTCGTATTTTGCAATCCGGGAATCCCTGGGAAATGCGACATATTGTTCTGGGAGGCTCGTTCGGAGGGCTGCGACTTGATATAGAATTTACAATCCAGGAATCCCGGTGAGCGAGACCCCCGACTACCGTAAGCGTAGTGGCCATTTATCGTCTTTGGTGATCAAATCAGGTTCTTTCTTGATCATTTGTTTGCGGCTTTGACCGTAAGTCGTTGGAGTGACTTTGTGTTGGGGTCCACCTTCCTTTTCGCATGTCGGGTCAAGTGACGATTTTGCCCTCCTGCCAGGGTTAGTAGAGAAGTTCAAAATTTGGGTGTCTACCATAAGATTTATCTTATTTATAGATTTAGTCAACCCTTCTAATACCTTTAGGAATAGGGATTTTAATTAAACTCCAAATCTAATTAGAAACTTAATTAATGTAATATAATAATTATAATTTCTAAACCATTTAGGAACTTAATTATCAATTATGAGAGTACTCTTATTAATTAATTCCTAAACCATTTAGAAACTAAATAATAATGATAATAGTAATAATAATAATAACAAGACTCTTCTTATTAATTTATAATTAGTATTTCTAAAATATTGAATAATAAATATTAAGCTATTTAATTTACTCTATCCACATAGTATAAATTAAATATACTTAATTCATTATTATAATTATTCAATTTACTTTTTAAATAATTATTTTTCTTTTGCGGTGTGACCCTTTAGGTTCTCCATATTAAATCAGTTATAGAATAAATTAATTAGAACTATTCTAATCTTATTTATATAAATAAATTAAACTATTTAATTTATTAAATAAATAATATTTATTCCATAATAAGGGTAAGTCCCCTTAGCGATCTATGACTCTTCAGATAATATAAATTTCAATATTTAATCATAAAAGAACTTATTCAGTGAATAGTTACTGTAAAATTCAATCATTCTACCTTACAACGTCCCAATCAAATATAAGACATGATATTACTGTCAAGTCTTATTTTATCTGATTATATGCATTTCGATCCTCAAATGAATAACTCTAATTTTCATTCTGCCTTGGCCAAGGACTACTGAATTGTCATTTATCAAATTGCATATGACATTCTCTTCTTTTACTAAAAGTGGTAGAGTCTTTGTTGATCATTCACCTATCTTCATGTATAACTTATTATATCCGATCATACCTTTTGATACACCCTAAAGGTTTTAAAGAATATGTCAAAACATAATTAATCATATAGAAGATACTATGATGATCTCAAGGCTACAAATCACTTGTCTTCTATCATAAAAAAAACTCCTATTAACAGGTAAGTAAGACTCCATTAGGTGTTCCTCGAGCGAGTCACGTTCAGTGAACTTATTCTCTAATAAGCACCTACATACTTGTTTTAATGTCTCTATACGAATGATTATGAGATCAATCATCCTCATCATAAGAGCAAGCATAGTACGTACTAATCTATCCGGATTCACTAATCTCATTATTAGAAACAATTTTAGTTTTGAGCTATCTTGAATTTGGATCTCATTAGCATGATCTGTATAAAAGTATTGCTAAACAACTATGAGTTTATCATAATTAATATTATTTATTAAATATGGATAAAGAAAATGCATTTATATAAATAAACTATTATTAATAAATGGATAAGATTACAAAGTACATGCTATATCATATCAAATATGATTGACTTGTGTTCATATTACTTTCATTGAGATCCCTATTATTACTCATATTTTTTCTTTTGTTTTTTTAAGCGCTTTACTTTTGAAGGAATATTATTACAAATATAAATAAATTTCATGATCATTGTCCAAACCACAAAAAGATTTTTTTTTTCAAATACTCAAAAAAATAAAGCCTCATAATTATGAGGATAAAAATGTGTCATATATTAATAAAGGTTTAATATTTTCAGTCTTAATCATCGTACTCTTAACATATCGACTATAATACTTTTCGTGCAGATTGGATTAATCTGTTTTTAAATCTGGCGGAATAAACATTCATATTATATATTATTTTTCAAATTAGTAGATCACACATTGCATTGCAAGTCCACCAAGTAATGGGAAGTAAGTATAATAAGTATATCACGCATTGCATTGTGATTTTAATTCTAACTAGTATCCTGGTAAAAAACAAAAAATATTGGAGGAAAAAAATAAGGATAATAAGAAGTAGAGAGAGTAAAGAGAAGTTTTTATGTTTAAAAAAATAATTAGTCCTATTTCTTAAGGAGCAAATTTGAAAGCTAAAAATGCTTTATAATCATTGTCTAGACCATAAAAAAAATTCAAATACTCAAAAAAATATAACCTCATAATTATTAGGATATAAACTCACGTTATATTAATAAAGGTTGCAATAACCAAGAAATTTCAAACAATAAAAATAAGGATAATAATAAAAATAAAATAATGATTAAATGAAAATAAGGATGAGAATTAATTAACAAGAATTAAATTTTAGAAAATGAATAATAATTATAAATTAAGCTCATGCAAATGAAAATTAGAAAATTATTTTAAAAATATATATGAAGAGTTATTTTCTAATAAAAGTCTAAGAAAGAAATGAAATAATTGAGTAAGCAAGTATGGATATTTAATTAGTTTAAGTGCATAAAAATTGGACTAACATATATGTTTAAATTAATGAAGCCCAAGTATGATTAAGAGAAGTCTAAGTCCATAAATTAGTGGACAAATATATATATATAAATTAAATTAGTAAAGCCCAAGTCTATGAATTAATTATTGGATACATATACTAGATTAATAAAACCCAAATATAAACTAATTATGGAGCCCAAATTTATGAAGTCAAGCCAAAATCCAAGGCTAACAAGTCTAAGGTCCAATTCGAGAATTTTCCCAAATCATCACATTGGATACGCATTGGACATGGATAAGAATACACAAAGAAAAAATAAATAAAAAATGATGACACCCTAACAAGTGAGAGGACACCCGACCCCTGGTGGGGGGAGGTGGTGGTCAAGGTGGCTAAATAATAAATGAACCTAATTAATAATTTAGTCTAATGAGTTGGCAAGTATACATGCATGCTAAATTTATAAAATAAAGGAAATGAAATGCCACATATGGGATAAATGAAGTATACAAGTCGGTTACAAGGGGGATACGCTTAGTAGTGAGATTTTTATTGGAAAGTTCAAGAAACTTGACTTTTTGACTACTTGATTACCATATTAAATATATATATATATATATATTATAATATTTGTATAATTCTTAAAAGAATAAAAGGATAGTAGAAATTAAATTTGTTAGGTTGATTCAAATACATAGAGTTATGATAAAAGTGTAATAGATTAGGTTGAAGATCAACTGAAGTTGAGTAGCAGATCATAACAAAGAAGAAGAACTAAGAGCTAGAAGAGTAAAGGAGTAGAACAGAAAATGCCGTAGAGTAAACAAGGATTGTTGAGTAAGATGCATTAGGTTTAACTCTATGACACATGACTCTCAGATCGTCGAGCCCAAATTCGCCGAGTGAAGTAAAGATCGTAAAGTACAGAACTGAGAAAAATTGTTGAGTAAAAAGAAGATCAACAAAGAAGACAAAGCAACTAAGGATAAGAGCCAGAGGGCCAAAAGAAGATTATCAAATACCCTTACTAAGCATTAAACCGTCAGAAAAGAATGCTTAAGCACATACTTGGAAAAAATCAGACTTACTTTAGAGTGAGAAAATAAATAAGAAGAAGCAAGGGTCATCCCATAAGATTAGTACAGAGACAAAGAGGTCGTAGAGTTCTATCAAGCAGGCTCAACACAACAAAGTCAAGACAAAAGGCTCTAGCAAAAGAAATAAAAAAATGAAGCTCACAGTTGCTAAACAAGTTAAAGTGCTCAAGATCATAAAATGGAGCAGAACTGAATATCATCAAATCATTGAGTCACTTAATATCGTTGAGTTACTTCAGAACACAGAGTTACATCATTATTGAACTGCATCAGTGTAACTTATCAAAGTTCATAATGTCAATGACACTAAGAGAAAGATTCACTATGACATATAATTAGGATATCCTCATAAAGAATTCTCCAGTAAGAAGTAGTCTAAGATAAACCAATTGAAGAAGACACTAAATAGAGCATTATTTAGTAACAACTTAGTTATCAAAAGAGGAGGACACGTGATATCCATTACAACAGAAGGAATGTACTGAATAGAGACATGGTAGAGTACTCTATAACACTGCAATCAATAAGTGTCTAGGTAAAAAAGCTGATCAAGAAGAAGAGAAAAAACTTGAGATAGGCAGAAGTCCAAGTTCAAAGAAGGAAAAGTCTTAGTTTTCAGGAAGTGAACTAAGCGTGTCTAACTAAGTCATAAAACAGAATACAAGATCATAGAACGACGACAGACACAAAAGTAGAGTTATCATAAGAATCGTTAAGCAAGCTAAACTGAAAAATACACTCTACGATTGAAGACTAAAGAAATCATAAACTACATAAAGATTATCGCAGAGCTAAAGATCGTAAAGCTAAAAGTCGCAGAGCTAAAAAATTATAGAGTATAAACATTTCTAACAGAAGTCTGGCAATTGGAAGATTTGAAGAGTGAAGAATCTGAGAAGTGTACTGATCATCCCAGATTTGAAATGAAGATTAGAACGTGGTACGTCTAACGACTAGTTTAAACAAGTACAAACGGCCACATAGTTAACTTTTCTACACACTAATATGACAACCTAATTACAAGAAAACTAACACATTTTTGATATGTCAACATCAGATATTTTCTAAGACCAGAGCATTAAATGGATAAACGGTAACATCTTAACAGGCACATTCTTAAAAGAAGTCTATAAATAGATTTAAAATTAAAATGAAGAGATGAATCGACCAATAGAGAAATGTCAGGTCGAAGAGAGAGAAATGGTTGAACATGATAGAAGAAGATCAGTCGATACACAAAAGGAGTATAAAGAGAAAAAGGCTAATCTATAGAAGATTGTAGAGGGGATCGATCAGCTGAATAGAAATATCATCAATCCAAAGTCACTCTACACTTTAGAAGATCGGTAAAAAAAATGATTCCAATCATACAAGAGCTAGAGCAGAACAAAGATATGCAGAGGGCTCATAAAGATTAAAGATCAACAGAATCATTCAGTTGCCATGTTCTTTAGAAAAGAGCTTAACGTCAACTTGACAGCACCTCAAACATCTTCATCAACCACAACAAAGACGAGACTTTGTGACCCACCTAATTAGGAGGAATCGGCCCTAGGAAGGGAAGATGACTTGGTGTCCTGTGGAGATAAGACGGGACTTTATGACACACCTGATTCTTTGTGAATCAGACCCGTAATGGGAGGACTTTGTGTCCATTGGAGAGGACTTGGTGTCCAGGACTTTGTGTCCAGTTGTAGAGACTTTGTGTCTAGTTGTAAGGACTTTGTGTCCATTTAGAGTATGAGTAGTTCAGGTTCCAAACCTCTTAAAAATCATTGTGTTCTCAATATCACATTACCCCTTCCTTATCTTTCTTATATTTGCCATGAATGCTATATCTGTTTGTGATGTCTTTTCATTAGCAAACTGAATACAGAACTATGTGCTTGTAGATTAAGGATCAGAAAAAGGTATTACCAAATGTGTTTGGTAAATGGGATTAAATTATTTTTGATCATAGAAGTGTAGTTTCTATTAATAAATGAAATATGATAATTGCTTCAATTTGCTTTTGTAACGCCCCCGAAAATTCCCGCACTAGCTACGGCGGACCTTGTGCATTAACTTCATATATTTACCGACTTAACCAATGATTACATAATCATATTAGTTTAATTAGTCTTATTTTAGACTGTAAATTAAAAATTTCTCTTACTTAGTCCCTAGATCTTAACTTGATCTCGGTCTCATTATTTATACAAGTATCAACTTGTAGTTCATCCGTATAAATGGTTAACACTATATATAACGGTCCAATTTTAACCTTAAGATTTAAATATTCTATAACTTTACATATCCAAGATTCACGACATTAAATCATTAGGACGGTTCTTGGGAACAGAGAATCTCGCGACGAATGTTTGTATCTTCATCCATGATAAATGTTTGCATCTTTATCTGTGACAAATGTTTGTATCTTTGTCTGGTACAAAATTCTCTTTCCGTACAGAACAAACCCAACTAGTTAAAACCCTCACTCGAAATACATTTGGTTATAGTGATATCTGTTCATATCAATAATCCTACTTATCTGACATTCAGAATAGTAATAACAAGTTTGTACTTGAGTCTGAGGAACCTAATGATGAATTTGACCAGTTAACATCGATTAGTCCTGTCTCGGATGCTTACAGTACTCACAAGTCATTTACCAATCCTCATCCAGATAAATAGATCATTATCAATACTATGTTAAATTTTAACAATTCTGAGTTATATTAAAATAAAGACATAACAACATTCTGATGATAATAATTTATATCATTCATTTAAAATTCGGTTACATGTTTGTTTGTTTGTATTACAACAGTATGACTTATACAAATACAGGTAATAAACATGAAAACCTAATCTACGTTTCATCTTTACGTTCATGATCTTCTTAACGTTAATCTTTAATATGCAAATAAGGTTTTATTCGCAAAAATGAGCACGACGGCTCAACAAGTCTAACATATTATCATATACACAGTTTATGCTTTCATATAAACTTTAACATGCTTTGACTGAACATACATCTCAGTTAATAATCATATTAAACTATTCTTAACAATAACCATATTTCATGCATACTCATATAAAATATCAATTAACATTTAATAGTTAATCAATAACTAACACTTAATCATTTAATCACATAAGACCTTTATTCATGTACTTTTATATATTAACTATCACATAATAACTTTTACAATTTTAGAACATACTAATAACACATAAAGGTTTAGAACTTTATTCAAATCAAAATTAGGGTTTTCCGACGGATCATTAAACCCTACACAGTTATTTAGTGCATAAGCGGTTAGATTCATCATATTATATAACTTCATAAGTCTTATCTTAACTTACTTTAACTATTTTAATAGGTGAAATTATTTGGAAAATTGGCTAACTCAAAAACTCATTTTAAGCAAAATTTTCAAATGTGGGCAGATTGTTGGACTACTGGACCCTGGCTCGATTAAACGGTCATAACTTCTTTGTTTTAAAATATTTTTTAATAGTTCAAAATTTCACGTGTTCGTAACTTCCGCCTCTACAATTCATATTTAGACCAAAGTACGAAATTCCCAACAGATTTGCACAGATTTCGGTCTAAAGGTGACTACTCAAAAACTATTTGTACTTTCTTTGAACCAATTGGTAGAACATGATACCTCAAGCTTTAATTTGCTAAGATAACATGTTCTAACACTCAATAACACTTAATAACATAAAAATAACAAAATCATAAACCTACTTATGTAAGATTTTAGGACTTTCACTTAAGAACACGAAAAACACGAAGAACAATAAGAAAAATCGAACATCGTAACGACCTGTGTTTTGAAATTTTTAACTAAATACTTGAAATGAAATGGACATTATAACTACTTATAATGTTGATTTCACTACTCCAGACATAAAATAAATTGACCATTATAACTACTCACATTTACTCTATTTAACATAACTACGAATTGAAAATTTACATAATAACAACTAGAGATTACCTCTTGGAGTGCAAGCTTTGACAACAATTTATGCAAGGCTTTAATGCTCATCAACAAGATTAATCTAACAATATATCTCTCTAGCTTTGTTGCTCTAATTTACTTGGTGAATTGGTAAGGATTATGAAGAGTGAAGACTCCTATTTATAGGATTTTCTAAGTTAGGGTAAAATGGTAAAAATGACAACCAAGCTTTGGCTCCAAGTTTGGCTCCGACTTTGGCACCAAGTTTGGCTTCAAATTTGGCTTGGCTCCAAGCATTACATTTTGGCTCCAAGCATTAAATATCTAAGACCCTAATGCCCTTCATCTAGCTTACTAAATGACCATTCATGCCCTTCCAATATCAAATCTCATACGTTGACTTTTTACTATTTATAGTTGGCTCTTCGTATTTATACCGTATAATTTTTGTATTATTTTCGTATTCAATACGTAATTTTCGTATTATACGCATATTTGTGAATAGTGATTAGGGTTAGGTTATAGCCCTTAGGGTTTGAACCTTTAGGATTTCTAGGTTTAGGTTTTAACCTTTTTTAAGTTTAACTAACCCTAGTTTAGGTTTTCCAAACCCTAGAATTAGATTTTTAGGTTTTAACCTTTAAATAACTTTTCGATTTTAATAAGTGTTAAGGTTAATTACTTGTACCGTAGCACGAAATCAAACACATGAAAATCACATAACATATAGATTATGTTAAAGATTTTTTTTAATCTTTAATCATATACGATTGTATCTTTGAATCGTATTTAATCTTTAAGATAGCTCAATGTGTACCTGAGCAATCGTTTTTAAGTTTTGAATTTGACACTTTATCAGATCTTGTCAGATCATTTTAAAAATATTTTGGATATTACATTCGACTTAACTTACAAGAATTTCGTCCTCGAAATTAACTTTACAACTATCTTTAGTCATTTAATATCATATTTTTAAGTTCTATAAATATTCAAGATATTACATTCTCTCCTCCTTATAAGAATATTGTCCTCGAAATTATTTTCAACTTACTCTTATGAATTTTCTTAATTCATCTATACTCACATTAAATTCGTAATACTTAATTTAAGTGTGAACAGGTTTAATCTAAACATTTCCTTACACTAGGTTTTAAACCTTTTATCAAACTCGACATTCAGTCTCATTCTCCATTTATTTAGGATTCTTCTAACTTATACTACGGTTAATTAAGACCTTAACCTTTTATTTTTTTAATACTATGAATGCCATATGACTCACAAGTTTAACAATTATCATGATTGATAAACACTATTCTTGTGTAGCAATCAATTAAGATTGAGAACACCTATGACAGTACCTCAGATGATTAGCCTGTCGTACCATATTATCGCTTAAAGACGTGATATATTACATCAACCGGAATCATATGTTCGTTTACTTTATCATAACCAAAGGTGTCTAGCTGAAACAATTGACATTAACACATATTTAAACATTTCAAACTTTTAAAAATCGATTTTATGACTGTATATCGCACCTTGTAAAATGCGTTGATAACTCATCATGTATTAACTCCACACAAGGTTCCATGGTGCGTTGATAAAAAATTATTTTTATTTTTTATATTAAAGTTGTCTAGCTAACACAATTAGCATAGACCTATGAATAACAAAGTTAAAATCAATTCTATGACTTTATCACATCCACACCAAGTTCACTAGTGCGTTTACGATAAATTCATTTTATCTTTTCAAAATAGTTTTGTCTAGCTTAAATTTTTTAGCATAGACATAGCTAAAAAAAATTCCAGTTCAATGATTTGAACAATTCTTTTCAAAGGCACACAAGTGCGACTATACGCATGAAGATCTAGCATTGCTAGAAGATTTTTGGAATACCTTTAATCTTCTATCCTTTCCATTATCCTCTAACCATAACAACCATAACATATGTTTTGCAAATATATAGTAATATAGTAAACTGGTTGATTGTTTTAACGACAATAACAAATATATCAGTTCCCTTTCTTATCAACACGGGGTTGAATCATATACGTAACGATTAATTTACCAAATTTCTCTTTAATTATTTATTTGTACTCTTAAACAGCTAATACTTTCTGTAGAGTGTTACTCGTTTGACATTCACTCATAATGAGTGAATATCGAATAGTCCCAATTTGATCAAATCATTTGTGCATGTAGTTTGGTTAGGAGCTTAGAAACCCACATGTGGTATAGTTCATATCACTTTGTAGAACTATACATTGCAGGTTGGAGATACTATATACGGGCGTATCTCTAATTACTCTTTATATGAAAATTCTTCTAATAAATTTAGTTCTTTTTCTTAATTCATTAATTTGGCTTCCTTTTCATGGAGGGTATGGTGACAGTGGTGAATACGGTGGCGGTGCGGCGACGGATGAGGAGTTGGTAGTGGACGTTTGTTACAAGTGTGGTGAGACTGAGCATATGACAAATGAATACTATCGGGTGGTTGTAGAGGTGGTGGCGGTGGAAGGTATAGTGGTGGTGGTCAAGATGGTTGCTAGCTACAACTGTGGGGAGGAGGGGCACTTTCCCTCAGATTGCCTGAGCTCAAACCGTTAGAATGCGACAGAGAACTTATTCTAACGGGGTAAGCTCGGGCAGTCTGGGGGGAAGTGCCCCTCATCTTCGCAGTTGTAGCAACCACCTCCACCGCCACTACTATACCATCCATAGCCACCACCTCTGCGACCGCCCGATTAACATTGGTTTGTTATATGTTAATCTCACCACACTTGTAAAAAGTGTTTCCACCACTACCTCCTTCATAGTCGCCACCACTGTATCCATCATTGCCACCATACTTGCATAAAAGAAACCAAATTAATGGATTAAGAGATAGAACTTAATTTATTGGAAGAATTTTCATATAAAGAACAATTAGAGAGACGCCAGAATATAGTATCTCCAACTTGCAATGTATCATCCTGCAAAGTTACACGAGTTAGACCAATATGTTTCAAATCATTTGTGCATGTAGTTTGGTTAGAAGCTTAGAAACCCGTTCAACATTCACTCACTAGGAGTGAATGTCGAATAGTCACCCGACTGGGACTGTTACTAGATGTTATGTCTCTCAGTTAGGCCAGTGCCAACAACTTGAGTACGTTTTTTTTTAGGACTTTTCAGTTGATATCTCTACATGTTCTCTGAGTGCATACTTTAACAACGTTGATGCGGTCTATTTCATATAATTGGAGACTATAGAGAGGTGTTGCCGAAATTTTCTTGAATCAAAATAAACGTTCTCAAAGTGATGGCATTATTACTGAGAAGATACATTGAACGGGATAGAAGTCTGACCCACCTGTAGCTAGGAGCTGAAGATATGCAGGATTCATACAAATAGTATATACGCTGATCAATCTGGTTAATTTAAGTGTTCATTTTGCTCAATTAAAGATGTCAGATGACCGGAAATGGATATACTGTAGGATATCGGCTAATGGTAAGGGATTACTGACTGAGTTCCATGATAAAGTGACCAACTTTTTGAATTTTACAAATGAACATGCTTATACTTCGAATAGAAAGATGAGATGTTCGTGTTTCAAGTGTAAAAACCTAATTTAGAAGAAAGCCAATGACATTAAATTTGACTTATTTTTACGTGGGTCTATGGATGACTATTTTGAAAGGATTTATCATAGAAAATCAGCTGAGGTTAGGGAAATTACCAACAGTGTAGATTAACCAGTTTATGAGGATCCATACGGCGATAGCTATAATGCTGTGGAAATGTCAGTCGATGCTTATGGCCTTAGCAATATTGATTAGGGTGCAAATGAGCAATCATCAAGCAGTGTTCAGCAAGAGCCAAATGACACAACAGATGCCTTTTACAAGATGTTATTTGAATTTGCGGCCCCATTGTATGATGGAAATAATAAGCACACCAGGCTATCTGCAGTGACAAAGCTCTTACACTTTAAGAATGAGCATGACTACAATGAGAGAGGTTTCAATGACTTGTTTGGTCTTATCAGCGAGTTCGTACCAAAGGGTGACTCTGCGATCGAATTATTATGAAGTGAAGAAGATGGTAAATGGGTTGAATCTAGGGTATAAAAAGATCGATGTTTATGAGTAGGATTGCATGTTATACTATAAGGATGACAAAGATAAAGTGTAGTGTGATATCTACAACATGCCTCGATACAAGACGACAAAACGTGGGTGGGGGGGGGGGGGGGGAGAAGAAGCGTGTGACTAAGAAGATCTTACAGTACTTTTCTCTTATGCCAAGGCTTTAACGTCTATTCATGTCGACCCACACTGTTGAGCATATGAGTCAGCTGACTCACCCGACAGATAGAGATGAGTGAAGGAAGTTTGATGAATTTTTTTCACAATTTGCTGAGGAAGTTAGGAATTTTAGGCTTGGTATGGCTACTAATGTCTTTTGCCCATTTAAAATTTTTAGCCATCCCTACTCTGTTTGGCTAGTGATAATGGAAGTTACAATCTTCCACCGTTAGTGTGCATGAGAGACCGTATCTGTTCTTAACTTTACTTATACCAGGGGATAAAAGTCTTACAAAAGACATAAACGTGTATCTCAGGCCATTAGTTGATGAACTTAAGATGTTGTAGGAGACAGGGCTCCAGACTTATGATAAATTGATCAAGAAATTTTTTATGCTGAAGGAAACCTTGTTGTGGACTATCACTGACATTTCGACACTTGGGATGATTAGTAGTTGGTCGACTCACGGGAAGTTGTTATGTCCAGTCTGTATAGGGGATATGCGAGGTACACAACTAAAGTATGGGCAGAAAACTAGTTTGTTTGGAACTGCTCGTAGATTCTTGCATGTTGATCACAATTACAGAAATATATCTGCACAGTTCAATAGAAAGACAGATAAAAAGGGTGTTATTGATCAATTGTCAGGCAGTGATGTCGTGGGCTAGCTAAACGATATGAAATTTCCACCGCCAGAGAAGGAACACACTAAGTTTAGAGCAATAGGTTACAAGAAGACTCATAACTAGACACACTCACTCATGTTCTTTAAGTTGTCGTACTGGGTGATGCTTTTAGTCCGTTATTGTATAGATGTGGTGCATACAGATAAGAATGTATTTGAGAATTTTTTTTCCCATTGTGCTAGATGTGAGTGGTAAAATACAAGACAATGACAATTCACGAAAAGATTTGGAAGAACTTAACGTAAGGAGAGATTTGTGGATTTAGACAACAACTCAAAACCTAAAGCTCCATTTTATCTAACCAAGCAACAGGTTGAAGACATCCGCAAGTGGATAAGTACGTTGAAGCTCTAAGATAGATATACTTCTAACATATCTCGTTGCAATAAGGTTGAATAATTGAAAATTACTGGGTTCAAAATTTACGATTGTCATGTATTCATCCAGAAGTTTATGCCAATTGCATTTCGTGATTTTCGCATAAGTTAGTTTACTTAAATTATACTATATACATAAATACTAGTTACACATTCAGTTCATTTTTTTTGATAAGTTATCAATTTTTTATAGGTTTATTTTAGTTATGAGGATGGCATCTCTCAGCCAGCCGACGACAATGTTATTATTGCACATGTCGCGAAGAACTACTTTGGCTAGTTGTACAAGATGAGACGTAGGGCTGCTAGGGCAGTTGTATCCCAGCCCGGGATTACGATTCAAGACCATCCGTCTGGTATTATCTCAAATGTAGTATAGGAGGCCATGTGTACTCACTAAGATGCTGAGGACTTCAAGAAGAAATCAGAACAAATGAATAAAAATTATAGCCAGCTCCAAGTAGTACATACTATTGGCTCACAGTCATTTTAGGAAGTTAAATCGAAATGAACTTAAACTTTAGTTGTTTAGTACAACATTGTCGTCAGCATACTTAATAAATGCTATTTCTGTATGTATTTATTAGGCATTGAGACAGAACTTGGGCCAACCTCCCACCATGGTCGAGTTCTGGGATAGAACCCACACGCCAAAGGACTCTACTATGTCTCAGACAACTTTAGCTATATGGGTAAGAGTTGTTATAATTTTTAGTAATTATTAATATCATGTACTTAATAAAATGATTTAATTAATTACCATATACATAATAAATTTTAGGACCGATTTTAGAAGCTTCGAGACTAGCGTGTAGCTGAGTTGTGGGCTGCTAGGGGAGATCATGAGCCGTCATATTTCACCATCCCTCTGTCTGAGATTAGCTTATCTCAGGATGAAGAGATGTCTCTTTGGGTCGTTTCTCAGGATCTCCCAAGTAACACTATCGACAGATATCGAGTGTTAGGCCTGCTAAGGGTACCCGTCTATACACTATCTTGAGGTATTTATTTTAGTATATTTCTAATTATTTCATAATTTATAAAATAATATAAATTATTAGTAATGTCATATTTATTTTCATAGGCTCTAGTCAATGATTATTGCAAACAATCTACCCAAAGTCCAAGAAAAAAAGTTATTTAGAGTCTTAAGGGACCACATACAAGTCTTTGGTTGGACAATTGCAGACATCAAAGGTACAAGCTCAGCTGTGTATATTTATCGAATTCTTTTGGAGGAAGGAGCCAAACCAAAGAGAAATACTCAAGGAAGACTGAATCCACCCATGATGGAGTTAATGAAAAAAGAGATTCTAAAATTACTTGATGCAGGTATTATCTATTCTATTTCAGATAGTCAATGGGTGAATCCAGTACAGGTAGTTTCAAAGAAATTTGGTATAACTGTCGTTAAAAATGATAATAATAAGTTAGTGCCTACTCATATGCAAATAAGATGGAGAGTGTGTATTGATTATAGGAAGTTGAATGTTGTAACTAGAAAAGATCATTTTTTTTCTCCATTTTATTGATCAAATGTTAAAAATATTAGCTGACCATACTTATTATTACTTCCTAGACTATTTTTTATGTTATAACCAAATTATGATTGCGCCGAAAGATCAAGAAAATGTAAGACCCCGAATTTTATGAAATACAAAATTTAATTTTTCTTCATATATATTTTTTCCTGAAACATTAGGTGGTTAAATTGATAAGGTTAAAAGTTAAGGATGTTATGTGCAAATTTTATTATGTCGGACAATATTCGTTTGGTCGGAGAATATTCGTTTTGTCGGGGAATATTCGATTCGTACGACAGCGCCGAAATAACAAAATAATGGTGGACCCCCACAACGACTTATTGTCGGATTTAGAAAGCGACATACGTAACCTTTTTAAATAAATATAGTCAACGGTATTATCATCTTGAACTATTAAAATACCCAGTGGTAAAGAAATAGTAACATACGGTATTACATAGTAGCACACGGTATTGCACAGTAGCACACGGTATTGCACAGTATTTCATATTATTAAACTGATAAAGTGGTTATTGTACTATATTGACTTTATTGAACCAATAATTGTCACATGCATAATAATTCATATTATTGAGCTGATAATTGTCACAGTAGCATATGCACAATAATTCACATTACTGAATCAATAATTGTCATTACACAGTAACGTGTTATTTTCTTATTTATTTTCAGCATTATTGTTATCTCTTTTATGATATTGATTAAACTGTTGTATTCTATTATTAGTTGATTTTCCTATTTATCTAACTCGAAAAGCCAACTACACTGCATTTACAACAATTAGCCATAGTAATAAATAATTGTGAATTATTGTTGAATAATTGAATTGATAAAGTTATTTGTTTTTATTATGATAAATTATATAAAGTTGTTTGTTTTTATATATAAAGTTAATTGATTTATTTAAAGTTAGTTATTTTATATATAAAGTAAATTGAATGGTATAGATTAAAAGATGATCTTTAAATGAATGGTTTAGATTAAGGAAATCCTAAAAGATGAAATGAGTGGTATGGATTAAACATTATCTTGAAAGATACGATTTGGATTAAATTAGGAAATCTTGGTGATGATAAGATTTTTTGCTATAAATAGAGGCCTTAACTTAAGGATTTTTCATAAAAAACTTCTTTGCTTATTCTTTCTTTCACTCTCCAAATATTTCTTTGTATAAGTTCTCCTTGAGTGTGCTAAAGTCATATTGAGTATTTGTAAAGAGCTGTAAGTGTACGAGTTCATATCTAGTCACGTGTTAAGGTAAGGGATACCATCTTTTTCATTTTCCATTATTCAAACTTACTATGGTAAGGGATTATCATTATTTGATTCTCGAAAATAATATTGTTTCTTCTTTACTCATAACATGTGCCTTTTATTTCCATGTATTAATTTGTGAGAATAACCTTACGGCGTGGATTACCGCCTGTTGGTGAATAACCTTTCGTATTCATTCCTTATTAATCTCTGAGAATAACCTTACTGCGCGAATTACCGCCTGTTTGGTGAATAACTCTTCGTATTCAATTTTTATTAAATTGTGGGAATAACCTTACGGCGCGGATTACCGCCTGTTGGTGAATAACATTTCGTATTCATTCCTTATTAATCTCTAAGAATAACCTGACTACGCGGATTACCGCATGTTTGGTGAATTACTCTTCGTAATCATTTCTTACTTGTCTCTTGTTGGTAAAGTTTCCTGAAATGAATATATATTCTTTAATAGTTTGCGCTTCATCTAATATCATTTCAACTGAACCACCCAATTTTTCTAAATCTTTCTATTGAACCTTAACTGTTATTCTGAACTGTGGATCTTAAATATCATTCTTGAATTTTAGTCCACATCATGTTGGCAATTTGGACATCATTTGAATATGCACAAAGAAAAATCATAAAGTTTTGATATTTATTGATCATACTGTTTCTTCTGATTCATCATCTATATCACGGTTGTTATTCTAATCATCAAGAACCATGTTGTTGTGAATATCTGTGGCCTGAGGCACAGTTGATAGGATAAAGGCGATATAATTATTGTGTCTTTTAGGGCACGTGGTGAATATTCTCTTTGGCCTGGGGCAAAGATGAACTGTTGTTGGTATGATTATGACCAAAGGCTGAAAACTGGTATAATCATTACCGTTGGTGTTATATTTGAATATCTTTGGCTCGTAATCCAAAGATGAACTATTGACTGGCATGATTATAATCAGGAACTGGAAATTTATATTATCATGACCAGCGATGTTTAAGATGATAAAAGTTGATGATGTTTTTCCTAAAAATAAAAGCGAGTGGACATTATAGTCTGCATTATTCTTCTAATAGATTGCTCTTTCCGCTGCTATTATTGATACAAAGCTTATTGTCTATTATATTCAATTAAGAACTCATCTGTTGAAGGCTAATGATAATTTATTTGTCATTATCTTAGTCATGATATTTCTTATTGGGCTATTTGAGTTCACCCTTTCTTTAGTTCCATTGTTTTTCAGAAAATGAGAGAGTAGCCGGGTCTAGCAGGGGAATGGAGTGACGGTCCGAGTGATAGTTATTGTAGTCTTCACATGTTGTATATAGTGTGGCAATAATAGTGAAGACTTAGTTGTGTATTATTGAGTTTGTATTTCTGTTCTATGTACTATTTGTATTAGAAATTATGTATTTTATGGCATCTCAAATTGGGCTATGTAGGCCTAGATTTGGGGCGTCACAGAAAATACCACCTTCACATGCCTATTTGGTATATTTGCATACCGTAGGATGTCCTTCGGACTTTGTAATGCACTCAGAACTTTTAAGAGATGTATAATAAGTATATTTTTTGATTTTCTTGAAAATTGCACTAAAGTATTAATGAATGATTTCACAATTCATGGTGATTATTTGGAAGCATGCTTAGATAATTTGACTCGTGTACTAGATAGATGCTTAGAAACTAATCTTGTTCTTAATTGGGAAAAGTGTCATTTTATGCTATAATAAAGTATAGTACTTGGACATGTAGTTTCAGCTAGGGGATTAGAAGTGGATAAAGCTAAGATAGAAATTGTTGCTGATTTACCTTACCCCACAAGTGTACAGGAAAATCGTTCTTTTCTTGGTTATCCAGGTTTCTATCGCAGATTTATCAAGAACTTCTCCAAAATACCTTTGTCGTTGTGTAAATTGCTGCAAAAAAGATGTAGAATTCTAGTTTAACGATGAGTGCAAGGAGGCGTTTGACAAGTTGAAGAAGTTATTGACCTTAGCGCTGGTGACATAGCCACCAAATTGGAATTTACTTTTCGAGATCATGTGTGATGCCATCAACTATGCAGTAAAAGCTGTCTTGGGCCAACAAATTGACAAAGTTATGCATGCCATCTACTATGCTATTAAATGCTGCTCAGATTAACTATTCTACAACGAAAAAAGAATTATTATCTGTTATTTTTGCTTTAAACAAATTTAGATATTTTCTTCTCGATACTAAAGTTAGAGTTTATTCTGACCATGCTGCTATCAGGTATCTGCTGACCAAGAAAGATTCAAAACCTAGGATTATAAGATAGATCTTGTTGCTCTAAGAATTTGACTTGGAAATTAAGGACAAGAAGGGAACAGACAATTTAGTGGCTGATCATTTGAGCAAGCTAATTAAATATGAATAAACATTCCCATTGTAAGATTCCTTTCAAGATGAGTATTTATTTTCAATTGATAAGGCTGAACCTTGGTATGCGAACATTATTAATTATTTAGTAAGTTCTTATATTCTTAGTGAGGCGTGCCGTAGCAGAATGTATCTTCAAAAAACCCTGGAAGAATGGCGCGGGCATGCCAGTTGCAAGCTTAGAGGCAGCGCAGCCATACCACTATGATAAATCTGTTGCGTACGTATTTTGTTTTATAGAGTTCATATGAGAAAAGGAATTGAAATAGATTTAAGAGTGATGTGAGCGAGCTAGGGTTATGTTAGTCTATAAATAATCCTCTTGTAAGGACTTCTCTTGGATCTCTGTTGTGACATTCAATAGAATTCGGACTTGGAGTAAAATTAAAGGCATATCAGGCTAAGTACTTTTATTAAGTTCTAATAGATGTTGAACCTTATTTACAATTAATGGTTTAATTGAGTTATCAATATTTATTCCTTCGTTTGTGAAATTTATTTTTGATGATCTGTTATAATTGATTAATGATAATTGGTTTGATTGAGTTGATAAGGGCCCATTAAATTGATTCAATTATTATCATATACTAGATTAAGGTATAGTATTAAGCAAATGATATTGTATCTGATCATAAGTAGCAATTAACATTACATGATTGTGGTCAAGCTTTTGAGTATTGCTAAGATTATCAAGAAGACAAGTTAAATAATTTGTGATTATATGATTGTTGCTTGGAATAACCTAATTCTTAATGCTATCGTTATATTAAATCTAGACTGATAGTCCGAGGTTGTATGATAGTTAGGCTCTAGTAGGGGTGATCATCACATTAGATTTAAAATCTAAGGGGGATTTCGGGTAACACGGATTGTTGTTATCTAGGGTTATTAATTTTATAGAAGGATGAATATTGGTTAACTTGATTATATCAACGTTGTGAAAATGTGATACTGAACTGAAGAACTGGAGTTTTTAATTCATTTGAAAATTCTATTAATATTTCCTGCTTTACTAGTTAAAACTGTAAATTCAAAAACTTCCTATTTTATTATTTCCTGTTATTTACTGTTAGAGGCATTAGAGTAAATTATAAATATCACGCTTCCAGTGGGTTCAACCCTTACTTGTTATTATACAAAATTTGTGTTAATAAAGTGATGGTAAGGATTAATTTTGTAGTGTTAACGACAGTTTTCATCGACTTAATGAATCGGCCACACGATTCAGACTATCAGCTTGATGCCTCAATGTAAAAGTAAACTCCTGTAAATACGCTACCCACTTGGTATGCCTTCAGCTCAGTTTATGTTAACCATTGATATACTTTAGAGCCTCATGATCGGTGAAAAGAATGAACTCCCGCTGCACAAGATAGTGACGCTAATACTTTAGAGTCTTAACAATAACATAGAATTCCAAGTCATAAGTGGAGTAGTTCTTCTTGGCTCCCAACAACTTCTCACTGAAGAAAGCAACTGGCCGACCTGACTGATTTAAGACCCCACCAATGCCAACACCAGAGGCATCACAATTTACCTCGAATACCTTTTCAAAATCAGGTAATACTAATACTGGTGCTTCGATCTTTCTGCTTAACCAATTGAAAACTGGCATCGGCCTCTTCGGACCACTAGAACTCACGCTCTTTAAGGTACTCAGTAAGTGGTGCAATTAAAGTGCAGAAGCCTCTGATGAACCTACGGTAGAAAGACGTCAATCCATAGAAGCTTCTGACATCATGTATGGTCTTCGACGTAGACCACTCTTGAACAACATTGACCTTGGACCGGAGGATACAACAAAACCAAGAAAACTTACCGAAGTCGTGAAGTAATAGCTCTTTTTATTTATTTATTAATGAACATACGTTCCTTCCTTAATACATCAAACACAGCTCGGAGGTGTTCATGATGGGTCTCCACATTCGGACAATAAATTAAAATATCATCAAAGTATACAATTACAAACTTACCCATAAAAGGTCATATTACCTGCTGCATAAACCTCATGAAGGTACTAGTAGCATTTGAAAGTCAAAAGGGGTAACCATTCACTCATACAACCCTTATTGCACTTGAACGCAGTTTTCCACTCATCTTCAGGCTGAATCCTGATCTAATGGTATCCGCTCTTAAGGTCAATTTTTGAAAAGACTTTAGCTCCTGATAGTTGATCTAACATGTCATCTAGAAGAGGTATTAAAAGACGATACTTCGCAGTAATTTTATTAATCACTTGACAGTCAGTGTACATCCTCTATGACCCATCCTTCTTTGGTACTAACAAAGCTGGTACTGCACACAGGCTCATACTTTCATGAATGTAACCTTTATCCAACAATTCCACTACCTACCTCTGTAACTCTTCGGACTGAGTTTATATGCTGGCCTATTCGGCAAACTCAATCTTGGGATAAGATCAATTTGATGCTGGATATCCCTCATCGACAATAATCTAGTAGGAAGTTCTTCGGGCATCAAGTCAACAAACTCCGATAGTAATTTCTATACCTCGATTGGTGCTTCGGTATTCGCCTCTATCAAACTACTCCCACAAGGAAGCAAGGCATATACCACCCCTTTATATTCAATCTCAGTGAGGAACCTTCATATAGACAGCAGATTAACATTATTCACTTGTCGAACCGAACTGCCTTCCTCCCGAAGTGGTGCTAACAAAATTTTATTCCCTTTGATGTTAAGAATGCACGTATTCCTCCGATCGTCATGAACGACACTTCGGTCATATTGCAAAGGTCTACCCAACAACACATAACAGACATCTATAGATACCACATCACACTAAACATTATCAAAATATTTCTTACTGATAGAAAATGAGATTAAACACTTTCTATCTATTGTTACATCATTGCCTTTGTTTGACCAAAATAGTTTGTAAGGCTTAGGGTGCTGATTCGTCTTCAGTTGTAATTTATGAACAATTTCTTCAGACACTCTGCCACTATCTATGATCATCCTACAAACCTTATCGGTCACCGTGCAAGTTGTATAAAAGATATCGGTCCTTAACCAATCATCATTCGATTCGCCTTTGGGGGTCAGTAGACTCTTACGAATGACCAAAGTTTTCTGCCCATCTCCACATCTTCATCTTCGTAATCATCATAGACGGGCTCTCCAAACTCTTCAGCCTCATCTACCACATCTTCCTCAATCAATAGATTTTTACCCTTTTAACTAATAGGCTTTTTACACTCATTAGCCCGATACCCCTGCTCACCACAACTGAAACATTTAATACTGGAATTGGGATTACATTATGGTTGTGATGTAGGATGGGGTTATGGAGGGGGTGTTGGCCTACTGAGTTAACTGTTCCTTACCACCGACCTCCTGTTTTGCTGCTACTCCACATCACGGTCTCGATGATAAGCTTTAGAAACATTCCATATCGAATGGAGACTAAGACCATCTTATTGTTGCGTCGTAATCTGCCCAAATATCTTGCTACCAACTGCTCGTCCATTTTAGACAAATCATTATGGGCTATCAACTGGTAAAACTCCTCAATATATTCATCGACTTACCTGGTTCCTTGTCTCAACAAATGCAGTTGTTTAAACAAGGATTAAGATTACCCAAAAGGAAGGAAGTGGCTCTGCATCTTCTTCTTCTTCATCTTTTCCAAATATGTGATTTTAGATCTGACATGCCTCTCTCGTGAGCATTTCAATTGTTCCTACCAAGAAGATGCTCTGCCCTTAAGCTTAATGGCAACCAACTTCACTTTAACACCGTTTGAAACCCGTTGCACTTCATTCACCTAATCAATGAATCCTTCTGCTTGTAGTGTTCTAAAAAATTTCGGTAGTTCTGCTTTAAAACCCAAATCTCGACAATGATCATCTCGACCATGTCGTTCATATAGTTGCTCCTTATGGTGATAAGGATTGTCAAAACTGAACTCAGAATTGTACTCTTCCTCGTCATGATCAAGGTGAGGGACTTTCTTAATCGGAATCGATCCACGATGGGCCTGATTTTGCGCCGTTAAATGATGAGTTAGCTTTGTAGCTTGTCTCCGTAAATCCTCAATCATCACATCCTAAACATTATGATCACGGTTTGGGACTTTCTCAGTCGGAACATGTCCACAGCGACCACGACCACCAGCCATCGAAACTAATAAGCACTAACCTCAGAAAGATGCTTGAGCTCTAATACAAACTGACGCCGGAGCTGGATAACAATTATCCTGCTAGCTAAGTTAATATGAAATTTACAAGCAACGAAACGAGAGATTGATCCAAAAGAAACTCAAAGAGAATCCTCTAGTTCATAGATTAAAATTATCAAATATTCAACAACCTTTTCTTAACTTACAAGCCGGGTTATATAGCTAGAATATTCTTGGGCAACACGAAAGGAAATATCCAAGAATTATCAAAAAAAATAAAAGTGCTACGTAACAAAATCTGACAAATCCCTATAAAAACGCCACATAGCCGGTCCCTCTACTAATACAACGTTCCTTCCACACTCCCCATAACAAACTCACATGAGTACTGACCACTTCCTATAATTACGCCACGTAACAATAGAAAGATATTTACAATAACTGCTACTAGAAAATGCCCAAAATATAATCATAGTAATTAAACTAAGGAACAAAGAACGCCCGAAGCCATGTGCTGTCGAAGCCATGCTAAGTAATCAGCACTTGCTATTCTTGCATCGATCCCTTTTCTCCAGATAATTTAATGCTATTAATGCACTATTCGACACATTAACACTGTCGGACTCGGATCCTTCTCTTCCATCAGTAACTTTCTTTTTTATGACTGTACTATTGTCTTGCCACTCTTTCTACTCTTTCCTTTTCTATTGTGGCCTTTCATAGTTACATATCATAGTTCACTTGAATTCTTGGATCTAGTTACTCCTGAAATTGTGTTTTTTATATTTTCTAGTTTAGTCACAAAAGGCCGTATATTTCCTGAAGGTCTCTGCCCCTTTTAAGGTAAAATAAGGCCTTTTAATATAGAAATAAATTATAGTTTATTACAATTTACTGATGCTAAAGCTGCATTAAATCTTTGATTAACAGTAATAGAGCTGATTGTAAGAAAACGATTCACTTCAATGTAACACAAATGAAGTAACTGAACTTCTGTGTTCCACTAAACTATTCTATATATAAGAGGGCAATGGAAACATCCAATTGTTGTTCCTTGGTCTTTACCTGAAACTTCAGATATCTCGCACTTAACTAAAAAGATTTAGTTATAGCAAGAGTGAACATGATGACTCAGCAAGTTTAACAGTTTATTACATAACACATAGTTCATGTATCATGCATGCTTATCAATATATATCCATGCATGACATTTTATACATGTAGATGTACTAAAACATAATTTATGATTATATTATCATGTTTTTCACTTCACAATTTATACAGTTCACAAAGAATAGGTACCCAACTTATCAGTTGAATAACAACAGTTCATATCACATTATGGCATAAAAGTACATTAACACATGCCTGCATATAAAAGCATTTAACACATAATAACAGTTATCACATAAGAGCAAGTTCTGAAAAACTTGCATGTACCAGCATTTTACCAATACGCTAACCTTTCGCGTCCTTCGCATGACCTACACTATATGTGAGATTAACAGTGCACAAAATCAATCAAAGTTTAACTCCAGTTCAATCTTATTTTGAGACTGATCTTTAACTTATCGTCATTTATATCGCCTTTATAATATCGGTTCCTAATGAGTTATTTATAACTCATAACCATTTCTTTTTGTTCTAATTTTACCATGTACTGGTTTATAATACCAAACTTTTACCTTATCTCCTAATTTTTCTTTCCAAGTTCAATTTCACTTTTTTGGGATGTCCAAAAAGTGATGCACATCGATTACATATTTAGACTTTACACGAAAAACTAAACAACATATAAAAATATTGCATAATGTCCAAAAATGGACTGGCAAACCAAAATAGTTCAGCGTGCCAAAAAAAGCACAACACCGCCCCAGGCAGTCTATATTGCCCAGTTTCTGCAGAAATTTTTTTTCCTGGAAATTTGCATTTTGTATTTTCGAGCTAATTTTGTAAATTTTTATCTCATTCGTTAAACATCGAATCAAATCTATATACGGATATGTTTTACTTCATACTACGTAGTATTTATAAAAAATATAACATATATAAAAAGGGTTTGGCAAGACTCAAAAACAGTTAGGTGAAACTGCCTGTTCAGAACAGTTTCAAGACTAGCATTTTTCTGCAGATTTTGAAATTTTTGATTTTCGAGATTACTTTGGAGATTTTTGTCTCTCTCAATATTCATCTGATTGCTCCCATTTTTGGACCCATTGAATATCATACTATCTAATATTTATTAAAATTTTGAGTTAGGCAAAATCATTTCATTAAGACTCTATTACCAGACCTTGGATTTGCCTGTTCAGAACAGTTTACTACACTAGACTGATTTTCAACTTATTTTCCAGTACAATTTATTAAACTTGTCAATGAACTAAATATAGCTCATGATACATACAATAGATAATCTATCACACAATTGACACATGCACTCAATTTTTCTAACAACTAGAGTTTTAATTTAATTCAATCTTTCATCACTTGTTTTCATAAGAATGACATAGGTAACATTACCATCTAATCTACTTTGTTTGCACAGGCTATACATAGTCTAAAGAAAGTCTTTGTTTTGTTAGAAAAATAACACTTTGAATCATAAGCTTACCAAATTTCTTCTTTTATGTATTTTGCCAAATAGGTGGTAGACATTATACTTAAAATAATATTTAGGTACAATGCCTTTCATCTAGGCTCCATTTCGGATTTCTTAGTTTGTTATACGTACAATGTGATATACATACACATAAAACCAACACATCACTCCATCCTTGTATCACCGGATCCACCATGATCCACAATAGACACATCAATCTCCCACAACAAGTAAGAACTCAACCATTATAATAACTAAGTTACTATTAACTTAAATAAAACTAGGAATGTTAAGATAAGGTAAATTTTTAACCTTGTTTGCTAGACTAGAGGTTGATCCTTTCTTGATAAAAAGAATCCCAAGCTGCTACACTTCTACTCTTCTTTTTCTTCTTCTATCCCAGCCGAGAGTTCACCCTTTGACTTTGTAACTTTCTTACTTTTACTTAGTAATTGGTAAATGTTTGGAATGGGTGTAAGGACTGAGTACTAATAAGGTTATTCTCCCCCTTTCCATCAATTACTACAATCAAACATAGCCCCTAAACTAATCATTTGCTAGTGACTTCTAATAGACTCAATTGGTCATCTCACAGCTCCCTCCATGCCCTGTCGAAGTTATTTCCCACAGCAACCATTGGGCAACCAAAAATGGCTTAAAATGTCACTTATGTTAGTCCTTGTTCCCTACAGAGAAGTCTTCCCCCTTTTCTCATGTTCTAGTCAATGTCAAGTTCAAGTCCCAATTTGAGTGTTATTTAGGTTCATTACATCACACGTTGGCTGCTAAAGGTTTGGGCTGGGGAAATAATTCTCCACCCCTTATAGATTACCGAAATTGGGCTAAAGAAGACCAGCCTCAAGGCTACAGAAATCTAGGCTTCATAATGCCCAAAATGGCAGGGCCGAAATCCTCCCAAGGCAACAAGACTTTAATATATACCTCCAATATTAATTCAAAGGTTTGGGCTAAATTCTATTAGCATGAAATCTAACTTTGGACCTTATTCAATTTATTATCCCATTCATTTGGATTTATATAAATTATCCTCTCCATTATACTCCAATATTATTAGTTAATAAAATGGAACCTTAAAAAATTAATTATTATATTTATTTCATAGTATAGCATTTAAATTAGTTCCTAAATAAATTTCTCTTTTAGTCTAGCCCATGAAATTAAATCACATGGCTTTTCTTTTCGTTCCTTAATAATGTTGGTAAATAAATATATATCTGTACATATATATTTATTTCCCACCTCTTGGCACTAAATAATAGTTCCACGTATACATTTTTTCTTGGAGCCTTTTTACAATAAAAGTCTCTTTTCACAAACTTACATTGTACATATAAATTCTCATAGCACATAGATTAAATAATCATAACAATAATTTAATTCTCTTTTTACACATTTCTTTTCTCCAAATTAGGTTTAAATCCATAATCTTATTTATTTATTTAATATTTTTATTAAAAAAAATATTGTAATTATTCGGGTTATCACATCACTTATTATATTCAGTTCATTTCTTAACATTCACAAATAAAATAATACTTAGTATTATCTTATTTGTTCAATCATCCTTGATTATTACATAATCATTCACACTTGGTTCTTATACAATTTATGTTATTTATATTTCATTGTCTCACAAATAAAGTATTCTTACTTTATTTTTTTTTATAGAATATTACTCAATTATTATTATTTTTGTTTACATTTTATTAGTTGACAAATAAAATAATTTAAGTTATTATTTTATTTGTTTAATTTTCAATTAGAGTAACCTTTTCACTTACTTCAATTATTAATACATAATTAAAATAATCCTTTCATTATTTTAATTGTTTACCCTTTATTAATTCATAATTAAAATAATATTTAATATTATTTTAATTTTTTAGGTCTCGTTAAAATAATTTATAATATTATTTTAATTGTTATACCTTTATTAATTCACAATTAAAATAATCTTTAATATTATTTTAATTATTTAAGTAAGACTAACTCATAATTAAAATAATCTTTAATATTATTTTAATTGTTTATACTTTATTAATCCACAATTAAAATAATTCTTTAATATTATTTTAATTGTTTAAAGTAATCTTAATGTTAATTAAAATAATTTTTAGTATTATTTTAATTAACTCACAAATAAAAAAAATTAATTATTATTTTATTTTATTTAAGTTTTTTTTTACCCGACCAGATTCAACCCGACCCCGTTTGGTACAGTACTGCTGGACAGAATGGTCCAGCGTTGCGGCCTACCTTTGAGCACTGCGGCGCTAGACCAGAAATTCCAAACCCTAATTTTTCCAATATTTTTTAACTTTTCGATTTTGATTCTTTTTATTTTTAAAGAGTTATAACTTGATCTCATTGGGTTCAAATTTGTATATAGCTACTTAAAGACATGATTTACCATAATCTAATGGTTTCACACCAAACCAAACACACTTTTTTTGTCAAATCATGGATTAAATCACTTAGGGTTTACATTTGTAACTTTTTGCAAAAAAATCATAACAATTTCATTTTACCTTATTTTTCTTCCGTTCCACTTGGATTACTTTCGTATTTCATAGATCTATAACATACAGTTTTTAGATCATACAAATAACCTACACATTTTATTCTATTGTGTAAGTCCCTGAATTTTATGAAATACAAAATTTAATTTTTCTTCATTTATATTTTTTCTAAAACAGTAAGTGGTTAAATTGACAAAGTTAAAAGTTAAGGATGTTATTTGCAAATTATATTATGTCGGACAATATTCGTTTGGTTGGGAAATATTCGTTTTGTCAGAGAACATTTGGGTCATACGACGGCGCCGAAATAACTAATTATTAGTGGACCCCACAACAGAATATTTGTCGGATATAGAAAACGACAGAAGTAACATTTTTAAATAAAAATAGTCAACGGTGTTATTGTAATGCCCACAAATTTCATTAGTCATTGTAAATATACTTAATAAATATTTTGCAGTGAATTTAAACTTTTTGTACTAATTAATTGTACTTTAGATAATTAAATAAATGTACTTGTGTATGCGTATATTTATTTAAAGAATTAAAGCAAGGTGTATAATTAATTAAAGCAAATCTAATTGGATTATATTTTAAATCCAACTGAGTTGATAAACTAGGTCAAAGATATTAACCTAGTAGCCCATGTAATTAATTTAATTACTAGTCCATGTAATTAATTAAACAAGCTCAATACTTGATTTAATTAAATGTAACATAGAATATTTAATGTGAGCCCAATGTGTTATTTAAATTGAGCCCAAACAATCTAATTGAATGAGCCCAATATATTTAATTCCTAAGTCCAACATGGAGCCCAATAGGAAGTCAAAATTAATCAACAATTGAACACATGTGTGTGTGTATATATATATATATATATATATATATATATATATATATATATATATATGCACATTAAAGCTAGCAAAAATAAATGGAAAATGGCCACAAAAAGGCCATTTGGCCGGCCAAGCTAGGGGGCCCACTTGGGTGGCTTGTTTTGCTACATTGCTTCTAAATTACACAATGTCATAAGTTGTTCAACCACCCTAGTCATTACATATGTCTATCAATTGGTCATTCAATGGAATAGTAAGCTTGATTAGGCTTTAATTTCACCAACATTGGTGAATTAGCAAGATAATGAAGTTTTAGTTGTTGGCTATAAATAAGACATCCCACAACCTTGGTGATGTTGGTTAATTCACTTGCAAAAATTCTAGAGAGAAAAATAGAAGGAACACTTAAGTGTTGAGTAAAAAAGCTAGAGCTTGAGCTTGGTGGATGACACAAAACTTCACTACATACTTTGGTAGGAGGAGAAGGAGAGCAAACAAATCTCAAAGGTTTAAAAGTGCTCTAGACTTCTTCTTATTTCATTTTTATGGCCTATAACGATTTTGAACGGTTAAAATCTATTTTTAACCGATCAAAAGTTGTTTTAATGGTCTAGAAGTATTTAACTATGTAATATATGTATATTCATAGATATATGTGTTTGTAACATGATTTGGTATGTGAGAAATGCATAAAAGTTGTAGAAATATTCATAACACGTTTTACCGGTAAAACCCTAACGATACATGTTATGTTTAATATTGTATTTTGAAATGTACAAATTGAAAATTGGATTTTTATGGCTAGAAAGCTAGATCTATGAGTTCTAAAGAAAACCCCTTTTTGAACCTTTCAAAAATATTGAATAACAAAGAAGTTATAGCTTTTACCGCAAATGATGTCATTTTAAACCCTAAGTGGTTCGATCCGTAAATTTCGTATAAAACGTTTTCAAAAAGACAATCAAACCATGAAATATTGTAAAACAAGAAGTTAGGAACACATCAACACTGATTTGGTGTTATTTGGATGTGTAGATTTCATTTTATCAATGTTTGATCAAAGAGTATCAAAACTGTCAAAAAAATCAAAAAGTGGGCAACATTCTGCAGTACAGCGCCGGGGCGCCGTGTTGTAGTGTTAATCACTGCGCCGCAGCGCAGTGCACTTGTAACGACCCCGAAATTCGACCCACTTTATTCTCTTAAATCTTGTATTTATTAAACATCAATTGTCTTATGTCCAAATCTCGGTCCGTTAATAAATCTTTACTTACCTTCTTAAATCCATTAACTGATTTTAAAATCATCAATTACCGAATTTTCGGTATAATTTTTTTTCTTCAATCATTGTATTAAAATATTTAAATATTTAAAATCCTTACATTTCGATCCTAGTCCCTGGATCGTAACCTTTACTTTGTCTTACTGTTACACGTATCATAAAACTCATTATTTAAAATTTACTATTATTTATTTTCATACAAATATTCCTTGTTGCGTCATTCGTAATCAAACATATAATAATTTCTACCGCAACAATTATCCTGACCAATCACAGTTCATAATTGAACTTCTATCATATCCATGTTCAACTTATATATACATACAATTCATCACAGTAATTTAACAAATTTCTCACACTGAATTATAATATTAACAATATAACAAGCACGTTTTCTACCTTCTAGGTACTTCATCTCAAACTTAATCTGATATTCCTGAAACTTATTTCTTTACCCTGCAAAAGTTTATTTTACACAAGTAATGAGCACAACGGCTCAGCAAGTTCAACAGTTTATATTTTACGTAGCACATACCTTAACATGCTTGGTGTGTGACATATATCATGTGCTTGTGCTTCAAATATAGCAATATATCTCATATCGTTGCACAAAGAACACAATGTGGTCATATTAAACACGTATCACATAGCACATAATTTGTATGAATTTAAAACAAGAATTTCATATCATAATAGTTCAACATTTAACATAAAAAGGACTGAAGAACTTGCCTGGCGTCAAGTTATTTAAATTGTTAGCTCAAACCCTTAACTCGATCAACCTATGATCATAAAATAATCAAATAATAATTATTTAACTCCTTATGATATTAATTTAATTAATTAATATCATCTCTAGGCCAATTATTAATTTATATGGCCAATTATATTAACCTCGTTCCTTAAAATATTCATTTAACTTAATATACAATACCTCGAATACGGACAACCTGGCTCATCGGATAAATTTTAACATAAATGGTTGTCCAAAAATTTCATTTTAACCATTTTCTAACTTTAATCTTATTAGATTAATATTTAAATATTAATCCCCCATATTTAATATTTTTACAAAAATATTAAATTTAATGCTCAAATATCATTTCTATATTTTTAATATTTTTCTATAATTTTTAAACAATTTTTAAACATTTATTTCAATTAAAATCAATTCTGGGGGCATTTTAGTAATTTCCGCGCCCATAGGGATTCATTCGGTATTTCCCGAAAAGTTCAGGGGCATTTCCGTCATTTCGGCAACGTCAGGGACAAATCCGGAATTTTCCGGAAAGTCCAGGGGCAATTCTGTAACTTCCGCGGCCTTGGGGACACGTTGGATATTTCTGGAAAAGCTGAAGGGCACGACTGTAATTTTCTAGGGCCAGGGGACACGGTTGGTATTAACCGGAAAGAGCAGGGGCACGCTGGTAATTTCCAGCGTGTCGTCGGCCGCGCATTGCGCGCGGCCCCTCGCCACCGACGCCAAAACGACGTCGTTTCCCTTCCGTTCCCGAAGCCCTCGGGCATGGCGCGGCCTCTTCCTCCGGACGCCCCAAAACGGCGCCGTTTTACCTCCGCATCAGACAAAAAAATGGCTGCCGCGCATTGTGCGGCAACCATTTTCTTCTTCTTCCTTTTTTTTTTTGCAGAAACAGTAGCCAACTTTGCAAAATAATTCCATTTTTGCTCTAAAATTTCACAACAAAACTACCCAAAAATTATGTAATTCATAGATAAACATCCAATAATTATTTGGAATAATTATTTTAATTATTTATAATTTTTCCATACAATTATTTTAACAACATAAATACCAAAAAGAAATCAAATAATTTAATTTTTTTTTTATACCTTTTCTTAGCCAAGAACCTCCTTGGACCTTGCTCTACACTTGAATAGCATTACATGTCCCCTCTCTTGCGGTGGTTATGGTGTACGATGGTGGTGGTTGTTCTCGGATAGGAGAGAAGAGGAAGAAAGAATATGTTTGTGTTTATTTTATTTTTCTTTTCTTTTCTTCTTGCTTGCTATGCTCTTATTTATAACTAAGATTACTTAATTATTTTGAAGGAACATAATAGTTCCACCGACCTTGCATGTCCAACCAACTTTTTTTCCTTCTCGGACGTTCCAAATTTGTGCATAAATAATTTATTTAATACATTATGTAATTATATCTTGTAATAAATATTTTATATAATGTATATAAAATATTTATTTTAATTCACCAAAAATCATAATATGATTTATCAATAATATTTAGACCCTTTTTGGGTACTTTTCTTGACAAATTTTGTACACGCATAATGACATGCATGTAATTATATGAGGTAATTTATACCTCTAAAAATCATGAAATAATTCATAGGACATATAAAAATTATTTTTCATAATTTTTCACTCCGTTAATTGGACAACATGTTACATTAACATGTTCACGTTTCTAAAATATTATTTTTCATAAAAGTCATAATAATTCCATTATACATAAATATAATTTTTAATAACTTAAAACATTCATTTTTCTTATTTATTATTCAATTTCTTTAATATTCACATTAACTTTCCTTATATAAATTATATAATTTAATATTATATAATTTATATAATTACATTATTCCTTTCTAAATAATTTCCATTTTCCACAATTACAACTTATAAAATTTTCTTCCACCCTTAATTAATTTAATTCTCTTATATAAATCATATAATTTTCCTTATATAATTTATATAATTATAATTTCCTTTATATATCACATTAATTTTCTTATATAAATTATATAATTTATTATTATATAATTTATATAATTACATTTCTTCTCAATCAATTTCTAAACTTCCTCTATAATTCTTAATAAAATTTAAAATCAATAATTGCAATTTTTACTAATTTCCTCATTCACATTTTATTAAAAATTGGATTAATTTAATTATTAATCCCTTAATTTTCATAATTAATAACATTTATAATTTTCAATTAAGCATAACACATATATATACATATATAATTCATATTTCTTACATTTCCATATAACCTCATTTAAAACATAATTTTTGCACTTCCATAATAATTTAATTGTACAATTTATTGTACATTTACATGAAATTCTTTTATTCCTCATAAATTGTTTTTAAACAATTTATTTACTTTTTAATTATTTTAATTCAACATACTTTATCATGATCTCTGTACAGATTTAATTTACTAATTAAATCTCATCACATACCTTAATTCACATAAAATATCATAAATAATTTTAACAATCTTAATAATTCTGTTAATTAAATTCTTATTTAATTTTTATTAAGTAATTTCTGAAAATTCGAATTCTCACATTCTGTTCTCGGAAAAATAATAAAATTCGAATCGGGGTGGTTCGGGCCGGGCCTGGTTCGGGTCAGAAAATGAAAAACGTTCCAAAAATTATTTTTGTATTTTTGGACTTAATAAATATATTTTTAAATATATATAATTGATTTAATGATTTAAAGGTGTATAAATATTATTGTTGAAATAATAATATAATGAAGGTAATAAAATATTATTAAATAAATAATAATATTAGAAAATTATTAAAATATTATTAAGTGTATAATAATATTATAAAGTCAATAAAATATTATTAAATGATTAATAATATTATATACTTAATAAAATATTATTAAATGATTAATAATATTAGATACTTAATAAAATATTAGTAAATGATTAATAATATTAGATACTGATTAAAATATTATTAAATGATTAATAATATTATATATTTAATAAAATATTATTAAATGATTAAGTATATTAGATAATTAATAAAATATTATTAAATGATTAATAATATTAGATAGTTAATAAGATATTATTAAATTGTTAATAATATTAGACAATTGCATGAACTATATTAAATAGTTAATATAGGTTCTTTGTGTTTGAAATATTATCAAGTAGTGATAATATTTTCTATGTGTTTAATTACTCATAATTAATAAATTATGTGGTTCGTAAGGTTATAAAGGTCATTATACTTACAAGTATATAATACTAATTTAAGATCAAACTGATTTAATTGTTAGGTCCGTTCAAGGATTGTTAAATTAAATTGGTTAGCCGTAGACGACGCACGAGACAAGTTTTCTTAACTTAACTTGTATTTATTGTTGTAGTTATTCTTCAACCGTATTTACATTGTGTAGTCCAATTATTGTTGAGCAAGTATCTACACTCGTAGTTATTTGACAGAACTTTGAGTGAATTAATTATCCAAAAATTACTTCACATCGTTATTGATTATTGTATTCGCACATAGTGCTTTTGCATCTGTTTAAGAATGTCTAAGCTAATTGTTTTGGCTAGACAAATGCATGTTTAAATTCATTTAATTGAATATTATAAAAGCTTATCCAAACCATTGGCTGGTGCGGATTCTTACAGTAAGACTGAGAAAGAACAACCCTAGTTAAATGGGATTTTTATTTGTCGGGAAACCGAATGCGCACAAGAAATCTAAATGTTATGCATATACATAGGACATGAGAGGACTGATCCACTCAAGTGTCCCGTTATTTTTAACAAGGTGTCAGACATTGTATGTCTGTTCTACCTTAGTAGCAGTTCACGGTCATTAAAGACCACTCAGCAGTAAAGTGTCAATCCATTCTCTTATTGAACATTGATTCTTGATATCTTTCATAATTGTTAGTGTTGAAAATCTTGAATTTATTTTCCTTCATCATGATATATCTTATGTTGATGTTTATAAACTTGCTGAGCCATTTAGTTACTCATTCTTGCTATATCATGACTATATTTCAGCTAAGCCTGACTGCTCTAAGTCAAACAAAGGCAAAGGGAAAGCGAATGCGTAGTTTAGTAGATGCATGCTAGTTTAAATTACTGTTATGTATTTAGTTTGTAAATCTTTTGTATTTTCCTTAAGATATGTAATGATTAAGATTAAGGTTAATAGACCTTAGGAAGTGTAGCTTTTTGTTAATGAACCTTTTGTATTATTCCGCGAAGTTTGAATACAATTTATGTATTTCATTGTTGTTAAGTATTGTACAGTGAGAACCAAACCCGAGGTTAAAGAACCCGGATTTGGGGTCGTCACAGGTTGGTATCAGAGCTACATGTTAGAAACGCTAGGATTGCGAAACCTAGGTTATAACCTTAGTACTAAACTCATATCGAGCGCGTTAGGAGATGAATCAGGGAGATTCATCATGTTGGGTATTTTTGGAGATGGATTGAGAAAATCCATCGAGCCGAGATGTACATGATAAAATATCATTTCATTCCATCAATGAATATATTTTATTGCTGTACTAACATGTGTTATTTGTGTGATTGTAGGATGACGGAGATAGGACAGTCGAGTACTGCTGTTGATGAGGTGATTTATACGGATATCCATATGGATACCGCACAGCCACGGGTGGCTGCACCGGTTGAGGAGCCAGAGTCAAATCCCGAGGAGGGAGATCGAGAGGAGGCCGTCTGGGGCAGAGTGATGCGGCCGTACAGTGAGGAAGAGGCCGATACTGAGGATGAGGAGGATGAGGAGCCAGTGAAGTTCAGCACCTAGAATAGCAGAACCAGTTGCACCAGCAGACTGAGGAGCAGTGTAGAGACACAGCTTATATGTTCTCTGGCGAGAACATAGAGCTGATGGCGAGGATGGCCGAGATGGAGGCCAAGTTAGTAACAGCTGAGCTGAAGATTCAGCAGACACATGCAGAGAGGGAGGCCATGAGAGGTCAGATGCAGCAGGCGGTTGAGGCGAGATTGGATATGGAGACTCAGCGTGATGCAGCTCACGACAGATGATAGAACTGGAAAACGAGGTCAGGGAGAAGAGGGTGAGGATAGATAGGCTCAGTTACGTCTATCGCTCATCCTTTGGTAGATTCCGGAGTAGGGTGCACTATTACCCTACTGAGGAGGGTCAGACATTGCACACCATTAGTAGGGGCGTGGTCAGGGCTATTGGAGATGAGGAGTACGACGATGCTGTTCATCGAGGGATGCGTCGTTAGTTGGATTATTATTTTTATTTATGTTGTATGTACATAGATGCAGTAGAAACCCAACTTTTGGTTGATAGAGGGTTAGTATGTAGTAAATCCCAACTCTGAAGTTGTGGGATATGTTTATGTTAGATCCCATCTTTTATTTTAACTGTCAGGGTTAGTAGCGTGTATAGCAGTATGCTTATGATGTAAAAGTGCTATGCACTATGTTTTAGCATATGAATATAAATGCATTTCCGTTTATGTTTATATGTGTCAAGATGATTATTTGTACTTTAGTTTAAATTACTTAAGCTACAAAACGAGAGTAAAAAGATTGAAACAACTTTAATAAATTAAATTTTCTTTATACAGAAAATGCCGCCACAGAGAAGAAATCAACGATTACCCCCCACCCCCACCACCTGAAGAGTCAGTTAACGCAGGAGGGGTACCGCCAAACCTAGCCCAAGAGTTCGTGGAAATGCTAATGGGAGCATTTCGCGGATACAACACAGAAGGTACTGGAGCACTAAACCATGTCGCTCCACTAGCAAGCTTTAAGAATTTTAAACTAATAGGACTACCCAAATTCAGAGGGACCACATATCCTATAGAAGCACATACCTGGTTAGAGGAGATGGAAAAAGTCTTCGAGGTCGCATGAGTCACGGAGGGGCAATGACCTCATTTTCTACCTTTATGATGAAAGGGGAGGCCAGCTATTGGTGGAAGGCCAATAAGAGTAGAGCAGGGGAGGGAACGATCGCGTGGGCGCGATTTAAGGAAGTGTTCCTGGAGAACTACTTCCCAGAAAGTACACAGGCCAGGATGGAGGTCAAATTCCTGGAACTCAAGTAAGGTAGTATGACCGTATCCGACTATGCCGCCAAGTTCAACGAATTGGCAAGATTTGCTCCACACCAGGTGGACACGGAAGCAAGGAGATCACGGAGGTTTGAATAGGGGCTGAAATCATGGGTTTACGGTCGGGTTGCCATACTACAGATTACCAACTTCACAACGTTGCTGGAGAAATCAATAATAGCTGAAGGGGGAAATGAGGCCCTCAACAAACATAACCAAGAAAGAAACAAGAAGAAAGGTGAAGGAGGAAATCGAGAGGGTAGCAGTGGGGGCAGCAACTCTAACAAACGCAAGTGGAACAACAACAGCAACAGTTTAGGGACACCCCAGGGAAGTGAACAGAAGAAAGGCAACAAGTGCAGTAACTGCGGGAAGAATCACGCGGGAGAATGTATGCGGGGGAAGAACGTCTGCTACAGCTGTGGGCAAGAAGGGCACATCGCTCCTAATTGTCCCACACCTAAGAGGAAGGGTTGTTTCTCATGTGGAGCAATGGACCATCAATTGAAGGATTGTCCAAAGAGAAAGAATACCGGAGGGAGTTCGAGCTATTAGGGAAACAACAACAACAAGCTTACCATTGGAGGCCCGGTGCCACAGAACAAACCAATGGCACGGACTTTCAACATGACGGTGCAGGACGCCGTTGAATCAAAAGACGTTGTGTCACGTATTATTCTGATCAATGATATAAATGCATATGTATTATTTGATTCGGGTGCTACCTGTTCATTTGTGTCTGATGAATTCGCTAGACGGTTAGAATTGCCTAGAGAAAAACTAGGGAACTCAATGAACATAGAAGTTGCAAATAAAGAAGTGATTCCTGTAGAGTATATACATAGAAATTGTTGTACTGAAATCAGGGGTCAGAAACTGAATGTGAATTTAATTCCGATACGTTTGGGAGAGTTTGACGTTATACTTGGGATGGAATGGTTGTTTAACCACCGAGCGGTAATTGATTGTCAAAAGAAGTGTATACACCTTAAGACATCAAACAAGTCTAAGGTCGTATTTTATGGCAGCAAGTCGTCTAGACAATCAACATGTCTGACGATGATGCAGGCCAAGAAATTGTTGAAGAATGGTTGTGTAGGGTATTTGGCTCACGTAGTGGATACACAAATGGTAAATCCCGAGATGGAGCAAATACCAGTAGTTAGGGAGTTCGTGGACGTATTTCCAGATGAACTGCCAAGTTTACCTCCAGATAGGGAGATAGAATTTGTAATTGATTTGGTACCGGGGACAGCACCAATATCGAAGACACCATATAGGATGGCCCCAGTAGAAATGAAGGAGTTAATGATTCAACTGTAGGAGTTGTTGGATAATAAGTACATTCAGCCAAGTGTTTCTCCATGGGGAGCACCGGTGTTATTTGTATAGAAGAAGGATGGATCGATGAGACCGTATATGGATTATAGAGAGCTGAATAAAGTAACAATTAAGAACAAGTACCCGCTACCATGAATTGACGATCTTTTTGATCAATTAAAAGGGGCGAAGTACTTTTCAAAGATTGACTTGAGGACTGGTTATCATCAGTTGAAAGTCAGGAAGGAGGATGTACCCAAGACGACATTCAAAACTCAATATGGGCATTATGAGTTTCTGGTGATGTCGTTTGGACTAACGAATGCGCCAACCGCATTTATGGACATGATGAACAGAATATTCAAGCAGTACTTGGATAAATTTGTTGTTGTGTTCATTGACGATATTTTGGTTTACTCTAAAACGGAGGAGGAGCATGTTGAACACCTAAGATTGGTGTTAGAGATTTTACGGAAGGAGCAGTTGTACGCTAAGTTTTCGAAGTGTGAATTCTGGTTGGAGAGAGTTCAATTTTTAGGTCATGTTATTGACAAGGAGGGAGTTTCAGTGGATCCAGCGAAGGTTGAAGCGGTGATGAATTGGGAACAACCAAGGACGCCGACGGAGGTTAGAAGTTTCTTAGGGTTAGCGGGTTACTATCGGAGGTTCATCCAAGATTTTTCAAAGATAGCAACACCGTTGACAAATTTAACGAGGAAGACAGTGAAATATGTATGGACAGAGAAGTGTGAGGAGAGTTTTCAGGAGCTAAAGAAAAGACTTAGTGAAGCACTTGTATGGACCTTACCAGACGATACGAGAGGTTTTACGGTCTACAGTGATGCATCGCACAAGGGACTTGGCTGTGTGCTTATGCAAAACGGCAAGGTCGTTGCTTATGCGTCTAGACAGTTGAAGGATTACGAGAAGGGACACCCTACCCACGACTTGGAATTGGCAGCGGTAGTGTTTGCCCTTAAAATTTGGAGACATTATTTGTATGGAGAGAAATGTGAGATATTTACAGACCATAAGAGTCTGAAGTATATCTTCACATAGAAGGAGTTAAATATGAGGCAACGGAGATGGTTAGAGTTGATCAAAGACTATGATTATGAAATTCTATACCATCCCGGCAAGGCCAATGTAGTAGCAAATGCTCTATGTAGAAAGAGTAGAGAGAAATTGTTCATATTGACAGATCATGAACAATTGGTTCAAGAGATGGCTCGAATGGAGTTAGAGGTGAGAAGTCCAAATGAGTCAATGGAAGTGGAAGCGAGCCCAACCCTGTTAGATAGGGTGAAAGAGGCTCAAGAAAAAGATGAAGAGTGTGTCCGGATAAGGATGAGAATGACCGAAGGAGAAGAGGTTAAATTCAAGGAGGATAGCATGGGATTGCTAAGGTTTGAAAATCGTGTTTGGGTACCACTAGTGCCTGAACTACGAGAGGAGATTTTGCAAGAGGCCTACAGTACGAGATACTTGGTACATCTGGAAAGTACGAAGATGTATCAAGATCTGCGTCAGCATTTTTTGTGGCCGAATTTAAAAAGGGAGGTTGCAGAATGTGTCAGCCGATGCCTAACTTGTCAAAGGGTAAATGCCGAACATCAGAGACCAAATGCATTACTACAGCCGTTAGAAATTCCTAAGTGGAAATGAGAGCATATCATAATGGATTTTGTGGTAGAACTTCCAGCAACACAGAAGGGATATGACGCAATATGGGTGATTGTGGATCGACTAACAAAGTCAGCGCACTTTTTGCCGATTAAGATTAAGTTCAGTTTGGATCAATTGGCTAAACTGTACATCAAGGAGATAGTTTCGAGACATAGGGTGCTGGTATCGATTGTGTCAGACAGAGATCCGCGCTTCACGTCAAAATTTTGGAGAAATCTTCAGGAGAGATTGGGGACACAGTTAAGAATGAGTACAGCGTATTATCCGCAGACAGATGAGCAAAGTGAAAGAACAATACAGACATTGGAAGACATGCTCAGGGCCTGCGTGATGGATTTCAAGGGCAGTTGGGAAAACCATCTACCACTAGTTGAGTTTGCATACAACAACAGTTATCATGCAAGCATAGGCATGCCGCCTTATGAAGCATTGTACGGAAGAAAATGCAGAACACCTCTATGTTGGGATGAGGTAGGGGAACGACGACTGTTGGGACCGGAACTGGTTCAACAGACTGTAGAAATTATCAAGGTAATAAGAGCTCAGCTAGTAGCAGCTCAAGACTGTCAGAAGAAGTACGTCGATTTACATCGACAGAAGCTAGACTTCGAAGTTGGTAGTTTTGTGTTCACAAAGGTATCTCCCTGGAAGGGGAAGATCCGATTTGGAAAGAAAGGGAAGTTGAGTCCGAGGTTCATAGGACCGTTCGAGATATTAAAGAGAGTGGGTGAAGTGGCGTACGAGGGAGCTTTACCTCCTGAACTGGAGCATATTCACAATGTGTTTCATGTATCAGTATTGCGACCATACAAGCCAGACTACAAACATGTCATATCCTATGAGCCAATACAAGTCAAGAAAGACTTATCGTACGAGAAAATTCCTGTCCAGATACTAGATAGGAAAGAGCAGAAATTACGGAATAAGGTTATACATTCTGTCAAAATCCTTTGGAGGAACCGCAACGCTGAGAAAGCTGCGTGGGAGCTTGAAGAAAAGATGAGGGCTAACTATCCGAATCTTTTTGAGTAGTTTAAATTTGTAATTCCGGGGATGGAATTCTTATAAGGGGGGGAGAATGTAATGACCACAAATTTCATTAGTCATTGTAAATATACTTAATAAATATTTAGCAATGAATTTAAACTTTTTGTACTAATTAATTGTACTTTAGATAATTAAATAAATGTACTTGTGTATGCGTATATTTATTTAAAGAATTAAAGCAAGGTGTATAATTAATTAAAGCAAATTTAATTGGATTATATTTTAAATCCAAATGAGTTGATAAACTAGGTCAAAGATATTAACCTAGTAGCCCATGTAATTAATTTAATTACTAGTCCATGTAATTAATTAAACAAGCCCAATGCTTGATTTAATTAAATGTAACCTAGAATATTTAATGTGAGCCCAATGTATTATTTAAATTGAGCCCAAACAATCTAATTGAATGAGCCCAGTCAAAATTGGTCAACAATTGAACACATGTATATATATATATATATATATATATATATATACACACACACACACACATTAAAGCTAGCAAAAATAAATGGAAAACGGCCACAAAAAGGCCATTTGGCCGGCCAAGCTAGGGGGCCCACTTTGGTGGCTTGTTTTGCTACATTGCTTCTAAATTACACAATGTCATAAATTGTTCAACCACCCTAGTCATTCCATATGTTTATCAATTGGTCATTTAATGGAATAGTAAGCTTGATTAGGCTTTAATTTCACTAACATTGGTGAATTAGCAAGATAATGAAGTGTTAGTTATTGGCTATAAATAAGACATCCCACAACCTTGGTGATGTTGGTTAATTCACTTGCAAGAATTCTAGAGAGAAAAATAGAGAGCATTTGAGAGAAAAATAGAAGAAACACTTAAGTGTTGAGTGAAAAAGCTAGAGCTTGAGCTTGGTGGATGACACAAAGCTTCACTACATACTTTGGTAGGAGGAGAAGGAGAGCAAACAAATCTCAAAGGTTTAAAAGTGCTCTAGACTTCTTCTTATTTCATTTTTATGGCCTATAACGATTTTGAACGGTTAAAATCTATTTTTAATCGATCAAAAGTTGTTTTAATGGTCTAGAAGTATTTAACTATGTAATATATGTATATTCATAGATATTTGTGTTTGTAACATGATTTGGTATGTGAGAAATGCATAAAAGTTGTAGAAATATTCATAACACGTTTTACCAGTAAAACTCTAACGATACATGTTATGTTTAATGTTGTATTTTGAAATGTACAAATAGAAAATTGAATTTTTATGGCTAGAAAGCTAGATCTATGAGTTTTAAAGAAAAACCCTTTTTGAACCTTTCAAAAATATTGAATAACAAAGAAGTTATAGCTTTTACCGCAAAGGATGTCATTTTTAAACCCTAAGTGGTTCGATCCGTAAATTTCGTGTAAAACGTTTTCAAAAAGACGATCGAACCATGGAAAATTGTAAAACAAGAAGTTAGGAACACATCAACACTAATTTGGTGTTATTTGGATGTGTAGATTTCATTTTATCAATGTTTGATCAAAGGGTATCAAAACTGTCAAAAAAATCAAAAAGTGGGAAACATTCTGCAGTACAACCTCGGGGTGCCGTGTTGCAGTGTTAATCACTGCGTCGCGGCGCAATGCACTGTTCTCAGAAAAATAATAAAATCCGAGTCGGGTCGGGTTGGGTCTGGTTTGGGTCAAAAAATGAAAAACGTTCCAAAAATCATTTTTGTATTTTTGGACTTAATAAATATATTTTTAAATTTATATATAATTGATTTAATGATTTAAAGGTGTATAAATATTATTATTGAAATAATAATATAATGAAGGTAATAAAATATTATTAAATAAATAATAATATTAGAAAATTATTAAAATATTATTAAGTGTATAATATTGTTATAAAGTCAATAAAATATTATTAAATGATTAATAATATTAGATACTTAATAAAATACTTCTTTGTTTATTCTTTCTTTCACTCTCTAAATACTTCTTTATGTAAGTTCTCTCTAAGTGTGCTTGAGTCATCTTGAGTATTTGTGAAGATCTATAAATGTACGAGTATCGTTCAAGATAATCAACCTCATTTAAATCAATATTCAGTCACGTGTTACGGTAAGGAATGTCATTTTCTTTTCTTACTTGTAAGGAATACCATCTTCTTTCATATTCTATTATTGAAACTTACTACGGTAATGGATACCATCTTTTTCATCTTCTTTTATTCAAACTTACTAAGGTAAGAGATTATTATTCTTTGATTCTCGAAAATAATATCGTTTCTCACTTACTTAGAAGATGTGTCATTTATTTTCATGTATTAAATTGCGGGAATAACCTTACTGCGCGGATTACCGCCTGTTTGGTGAATAACTCTTCGTATTCAATTCTTTATTAATTTGTGGGAATAACCTGACTACGCGGACTACCGCATGTTTGGTGAATAACCTTTCGCATTCATTCCTTATTAATTTGTGGGAATAACCTGACTACGCAGACTACCGCATGTTTGGTGAATAACCTTTCGTATTCAGTCCTTATTAATCTCTGAGAATAACCTGACTACGCGGACTACCGCATGTTTGGTGAATTACTCTTCGTATTCATTTCTTATTGTCTCTTGTTGGTAAAGTTTCCTGAAATAATTATATATTTTTTAATAGTTTGCGCTTCATCTAATATCATTTCAATTGAACCTTCCTATTTTTCTAAATATCTCTATTGAACTGTAACTGTTATTCTGAACTGTGGATCTTGAATATCATTTTTGAATTTCACTCCACATCATGTTGACAATTTGGACATTATTTGAATATGCACAAAGCAAACTTCCGATACTTATTATTTATCTTGTTTCTTCTGTTCATAATTTGTATCATTGTTATTTGTACTAATCATCAAGAATCAAGTTGTTGTGAATATCTGTGGTCGGGGGCACATATGTGATATAATTGTTGAATAGATGATAAGTTAAAGGCGATATAATAGGTTAAAGGCGATACATCTGTTCGGTGTCTTTTATGACACGTGGTGAAAGTTCTCTTTGGCCCGTAGTGCAAAGATGAACTGTTGTTTGGTATGATTATGACCAAAGGCTGAATGCTGGTATAATCATGACCGTTGGTGTTATATTGAATATCTTTGGCCCATAGTGCAAAGATGAACTGTTGTTTGGTATGATTATGACCAAAGGCTGAATACTGATATAATCATGACCGTTGGTGATATATTGAATATCTTTGGCCCGTAGTGCAAAGATGAACTGTTGATTTGCATGATTATGACCAAGAACTGTGAATTTGTATTATCATGACTAATGGTACTTCAGATGATAAAAATTGATGATGTTTTTCCTAAATAGAGAAGCGAGTGGACATTATAGTCTGCATTATTCTTCTATTAGATTGCTCATTCCGCTGCTATTATTGATCTGAACATTGTTCAAGAATTTAACTGCAAATTTTTGATATAAACCTTGTAGTCTATTGTATTCTATCAAGAACTCAACTGTTGAAGGCTAATGATAATTTATTCATCATTATCGTAGTCATGATATTTCTTACTGGGCTATTTGAGCCCACCCTTTCTTTTTGTTCCATTGTTTTTCAACAGGAGATGAGAATGTAGCTGGGTCTAGCTGGGGGATGGAGTGAGAGTCCGAGGGATAGCTATCGTAGTCTTCACGTGTTGTAAAATAGTGTGACAATAATAGTGAAGACTTAGTTGTGTATTATTATTCCCTGTATTATTAAACGTTGTAATAATTTTGTTATAGTCTTTTGACAACTCAAGTTTGAGCTGTGTGGGCCCAGATTTGGGGGTGTCACATATTGTGTACCAAATCTCATGTTTACACTTTAGGTTTCATGTTCTCATGCATTCTTTTTGTACATTTAGACACATATCACATAAAAATACATTCTAAATACATAATCTCTTTCCAATAACCATCCTTATATCTTCGGATCCTTCATGACCCCACAACAAATAAAACTCTCACAACAAATAAAACTCCAACAAACATGCATGTATAATAAACTAATAACCTAATTTACACTTGTTGAACTTATAAAATTAAGTTTAAGGAATTATACCTCATTGATGTTTTCTTCCTTCTAGAGATGTAGTTGAAATATTTCTCCACTTTATCCTTCCTTTTTAGACCTTAGTTAAACCACCAATATGCAAGAGCTCCACTAAGTTTTCTTAATTTCTCTCAACCTCACTCTATTTCTCTCTATAGCTTATACTTAGCCAATTTCAAGTAACTTTCAAAAATGAACCAAGGAGAGTCTATTTACAGCCAAAGCTCTCATATACATACATGTACCGATACATGTATAAAATACAACCAATTAGGTAATACCAAGGGTAAAAGCTAATTAAGTTAAAAGTTAACCTACTATCACTTTTTAAGTACACAACCCATGCCCCTTCACATAATGACCTACATAACTCCTCTTTTTTTTTAAATTTTAAGCATTATTTCTGCTGGGGGGAGGGTGTCAAGGAGTGGTTATATATATATATATATATATATATATATATATATATATATATATATATATATATATATATATATATATATATATATATAATATATATTTTTTGTACCATGCACAATTATATATGCACGCACACACACACACACACAAATCACCAACATACAACATTATACATTAGGCTAATCCAATTAAAATTCCATTGGGTTATTAATTTATTTCCTTTAGGCCATGAATCATTATTTTATTGGGCTTAATAACAATTCTAATAATTCTCACCTACATAGACCTTAATCCCCTAATATATTGGACCATGTGAGATTTCATATTGGACTTAATTAATTAATTCTTATTAGTCTACTTAATTATTTTATTATTCTCACAATTAATTAAATTAATTGTTCAATTTATTCACCATTACACTTTATGCCACACAAGGCATAATTCATAAGCTTAGTTAATTATAACCTAAGCTCATTCACCATCATAACTTAATTTCTTACATAATTAATTCAATTTAATTGAATTAATAACTCTCTCATCATGACACATGTATATGACACATAATCATTTTCAAATAATTTCATATTTTCATTAATAATATTATTTACAAAATCTTGATTATTACACTCGATATATAATTATACTCCACAATTATTGTTATAGTATCTTTCTGGAATACCCAACATAATATCAATGTCATTGCCATTGTTAATTTTCAATCCATAAAATTTAGACACCCCATTCACGATATAACTTGAATATTTACAACTTAATTTGAAATTTTATTGGGAGGGGTCTTTTCCCAACTCATTGTATAGTCTATGAATTAGCTTGTTATATAAGGTGTTAGTAAGATGACAACTTTTTTCGGACCTATTGAGTATTTGAGGTCATTTACATCAAGGTTGTAAGATCCCGAATTTTATGAAATATCAATTTAATTTTTTCTTCATATTTTTTTCCCTAAAATAGTAAGTGGTTAAATTGACAAAAGTTAAACGTTAAGAATGTTATGTGCAAATTTTATTTGGTCGGACAATATTCATTTGGTCAGAAAATATTCGTTCTGTCGGGGAATATTCGATTCGTACGACGGCGCCAAAATAACCAAACATTAGTGAACCCCCCACAACGAATTATTATCGGATATAGAAAACAACAACATTAACCTTTTTAAATAAAAATAGTCAACTGTGTTATCACTTTTAACTGTTAAAATACCGGTGATAAAAGAATAGTAGCATATGGTATTTTATGGTATTTTACTGTAACACACGGTATTCTACAGTAGCACGCGGTATTGCACAATGTTTCATATTATTGAACTGATAAAGTGGCTGTTGTACAATATTGACTTTATTGAACCAATAATTGTTACATGCACAATAATTTATATTATTGAACTGATAATTGTCACAGTAGCATATGCACAGTAATTCACATTATTAAATCAATAATTGTTGTTACACAGTAACGTGCTCTTTCTTCTATTTATTTTCAACATTATTGTTATCATTATTATGATGTTGATTTAGCAGTTGTATTTCATTATTAGTTGATATTACTGTTGATATTATGAGTCTCTAACTCAGAAAATCAACTACATTGCACTTATAACAATTGGTTATAATAATGAATAATTGTGAATAATTGGTGAATTATTGTTAAAATAATTTATAAAGTTATTTATTTTATATATTTTATATAAAGTTAATTATTTTATATATAAAGTTAATTGATTTATATAAAGTTAATTGTTTTATATATAAAGTTAATTGATTTATATAAAGTTAATTATTTTATATATAAAGTTAATTGATTTATGCAAAGTTAATTATTATATATATATAAAGTTAATTGGTTTATATAAAGTTAATTATTTTATATATAAAGTTTGTTGTTTTATATATAAAGATAATGGATTTATATATAAAGTTAGTTGTTAGTTGTTTTATTAGATGAATGGTATAGATTAAAGATAATAAAATGAATGGTTTGGATTAAATTAAGAAATCTTGGATTTTAGCTATAAATAGAGTCGTTAACTTAAGAAAATTTTCATCACTTTCTTACATACCTTTTCTTCCACTCTCTAAAAAATTTCTTAGTGTAAGTTTCTCTCTATGTATGCTAGGCTACCTCATGGATTGGTAAATATCAATTAAAGTATTATATTTATATTCTAAGTCATTCCTGATTTTGAAATCTTTTGCATTTTTCTTTGAATTCCCGAGTGGAATTTTCTTATGAACAACAGCTCTTTCGAAAAATCATAGTAAATTCATTATTTGTCAGAATTTGATGAATTGAATGCCTGTCTCTTCAGTTTTTCGTCCTCTACAACTTTGAAGAAGGAAGAAAAGTCATCTGAAAATATCTTCATGCCTTAAAATACTAAAAACCGTAACCTATTCTAATTTTCGTCACTATTTTCAGTCTTAGTTTTGAAAATTCATAACTTATTCATATTAACTTCAAATTGAGTGATTCTTGAGTCTATACCGTGTATCTTTTCGAGAGTAACATTATTTTTAAAACATAAAGTGATTTTGAAAATTCTAGAAGACTCAAAAGTCAGATTATTTATTGCTACATAGAGAAACAAGGAAGGATTTGTTCGGTCATAAATTTGTTTCACAATATGAAGGTAGGGGATGTCATTTTCTTTCATATTCTATTAATTAAACTTACTACGGTAAGGGATGCCATCTTTTTCATCTTCCTCTATTCAAACTTACTACAGTAAGGGATTATTATTCTTTGATTCTCGAAAATAATATTGTTTCTCACTTACTTATAAGATGTGTCATTTAGTTCCATGTATTAAATTGTGGGAATAACCTTATGGCGCGGATTACCGCCTGTTGGTGAATAACCTTTCGTATTCATTCCTTATTAATCTCTGAGAATAACCTTACTGCGCGAATTATCGCCTGTTTGGTGAATAACTCTTCGTATTCAATTCCTTATTAATTTGTGGGAATAAACTAACTACGCGGACTACCGCATGTTTGGTGAATAACCTTCCGTATTCATTCCTTATTAATTTGTGGGAATAACCTGACTACGCGGACTACCGCATGTTTGGTGAATAACCTTTCATATTCATTCCTTATTAATTTCTGAGAATAATTTGACTACGCAGACTACCGCATGTTTGGTGAATTACTCTTCATATTTGTCTCTTGTTGGTAAAGTTTCTTGAAATGATTATATATTTTTTAATAGTTGCGCTTCATCTAATATCATTTCAATTGAGCCTTCCTATTTTTCTAAATCTTTTTATTGAATCTTAATCGTTATTCTGAACTATGGATCTTGAATATCATTTTTGAATTTGAGCCACATCATGTTGACAATTTGGACATTTTTTAAATCTGCACAAAGAAAAATCATAAACTTCTGATATTTATTATTTATCTTGTTTCTTCTGTTCATCATTTATATCACTGTTGTTTGGTATAATTATGATCAAAGGCTATGGACTTCATATATTCATAACCTTTGATGTTATATCTTTGGCCTATAATGCAAAGTGAACTGTTGTTTGGTATAATTATGACCAAAGGCTATGGACTTGGTATAATCATGACCGTTGGTGTTATATCTTTGGCCCGTAGTGTAAAGATAAACTGTTGTTTGGTATGATTATGACCAAAGGCTGTTGACTTGGTATAATTATGACCGTTGGTGTTATATCTTTGGCCCGTAGTGCAAAGATGAACTGTTGACTTACATGATTATGACCAGGAACTGTGAATTTGTATCATTATGGCCTGTGGTGTTTCAGGTGATAAAAGTTGATGATGTTTTTCCTAAATAGAGAAGTGAGTGGACATTATAGTCTGCATTATTTTTCTAATAGATTGCTCTTTCCGTTGCAGTTTTTGATATAAACCTTGTAGTCTATTGTATTCTATCAAGAACTCAACTGTTGAAGGCTAATAATAATTTATTTGTCATTATTTTAGTCATGATATTCTTTACTGGACTATTTGAGCTCACCCTTTCTTTTTGTTCCATTGTTTTTCAACAGGGGATGAGAACGTAGCTGGGTCTAGCCGGGGGATGAAGTGAGAGTCCGAGGGATAGCTATCGTAGACTTCACGTGTTGTAAAATAGTGTGGCAATAATAGTGAAGACTTAGTTGTGTATTATTATACACTGTATGTTAAAAGTTGTACTACCTTGTAATAATTTTGTTGTAGTCTTTTGACAACTCAAGTTTGAGCTGTGTGGGCCCGGATTTTGGGGTGTCACAAAGGTTATTAAACTCAGACCGGACCGCCGGTTCGATCTGTAAAAATCGGAACCGGTTGACACTCCACTCCGGTTTAAACAAAAAAAAATAGTTTTGGTCAAACCCGTTGACTCGGTAGTTGAATCGGTAGACCCAATAACCCGGTAACCTGGTCACCAATTAGACCGATTCTCTACCTTTTTAAAAAAAAAATTTAATTTAAACCTTTGAATTTGATTGAATGTGTCCTTAATTGAGTTTTGAGTTATGATCATGATTTAATATTTTTCTTTTCATATAGATTTAGTATTTATTTGAATTATATAAAGTAAATATTGTACAAATAAATTTAGTTTTTTTTTACCGAATTTGAATGAATGTATCCTAGAGATGTTTATGTTCATTTGTATTTTATTTTATCACTATTTGAGTCTTCAGTTATGATCATGATTTAATTTATTTTTTTTTATATAGATTTAGTATTTATTTGAATTGTATAAAGTAAATATTGTATAAATAGGTTTAAATTTTTTTTTGTAGATAAATTAATTAATTTTACATATTTACTAAATATTATATATAATATATAATAATAATTAATATATTTAATTGTATCCATCAAGTCAATACATTTTTCAATTTGATGACCACCGGTTCGAGTTTAAGAACACTATTTTACATTTAAGCAATTTTCGGAAATTTCTCCCCCACCGCATCCCCGACCCGAATTACGTCCAAATCTTCGACACCACCCTCCGCGACGGCGAGCAGTCCCTCGGTGCTACCGTGACCGCCAAAGAGAAAATTGACATCGCCCGGCAGCTGGCCAAGCTTGCGTCGACATAATCGAGGCCGGATTCTAGGCCGCACCGACGCCGACCTGGAGGGCGGTGAAGATTATTGCCAAGGAAGTCGGCAATGGCGGTGGCGGAGAGGAGGGCAGTCACATGTCGGTCATATGCGGATTGGCGAGATGTAATAAGAAGGACATTGATGCGGCTTGGGAAGCTGTGAAGTATGCCAAGAAGCTGAGGTTTCATACGTTTATGAAGTATAAGTTCAAGAAATTGAAAGAGGAGGTGATGGAGAAGGCAAGGAGTATGATGGCTTATGTTAGGAGTTTGGGGTTTGATGATATTGAGTTTAGACCTGAAGATGTTGGAAGGTATTAATTTTTAAAATAAATTTTAATAGAATTTTAGTGATCGAAAAAGTTTCAATTTTTTATGTAAAGATACTCCTCTGTTCCAAAAGAAGTGCCCACTTTGAAATTAATGTCAATGTAATAGGGATTTTGTGGTCTTGACAATTAAGTTAATAGTATTTACCATAACTTTCTAAATAAAATTGACATTTGAGAGTGGAATTGCCAAAAGTTGGGTGGGAGGTTAGTTCACAATTTAAAGCGTATTTCTACTTTTGCTATTGAATATGCTTACTTTTTGATGAGTGAGAGTAATATAAATTTCTTTTGTAACAATAGAAAAGTTTATTATTTTTCTGTTTTGTCCTACTTTCTAAATTCAAGTCCTATAGTCATTATTTTTCTCTGTTTTGTTCTACTATATAGATTCAAGACCTTTAAAATGTTAAGGTTCGGTTTGGTGATGCCTTTAACCCCTGTTACATTATTATTTTTGTTCTTTTTTGCACTTTTAGAGAAGAAATTATACCTCTAATGTAATCAACTGAAGTTGTACCATATATTGTCAACCATTATACTCTACATCTCCTTATGAAGGAACAAAACCTTGACATAAAATCACAGAACTTTGTGGATGTCATGGATTCCTTATATAGATATATTTTAAGGTAGTTGGATCTTGTAATGTGCGAACACGTTGTTAATTTACATGCTACTTCTCTTTCTTGCGAATATAGGTTGTAATGGCATTTAAATGTCTTGGTGAGCAAGTATTGGGTGGTCCTTTATACTGGGATACTAAACACATAGCAATGGCTAGCAAAATGGTATACTCTCTTTGCATTTTTTTTCTCAATCTTTAAAAAGTTGCTTTACTCTGATTCAATTTGGTGGTTGTATTCTAGGTGGAAGAGTTCAGTTGCTGCTTGTGCAACCACACAAGGCAATTGTTGGAGCTAATGCTTTTGCTCATGAAAGTGGTACCCATCAGGTTGATTTTATGATTGCTTATTGGTTTAAGGTTATGCTTCATGTATTTGCATTTTGTGCTCCATATATCTGCATTTTATGCTTCCAGCATTTTGTGGTCATGTTGACACAACTGTTCTACATATTCTTAGTAGTTATCAAGTCATTGCTTAAGCAACGACTAATCGGCGACTAGTCGGCCGATTACTGTTGGAAGTGCAAGTTGACAGCTTGACTTGGTTATTGTCACTAAGTCATGTGACTTGAACAGTTAGTCGTCGCCTAGTCGGTTTAAATCAACAATTTACCTGACTATGTATCTAGTTGGACGACTTGGGAACAAACCCAACTTTTAATTTACCCAACATAATTCCAAATTCCAATTGACCCATAACCCAGTAACTCTCCCAATTAAAGATATATAAATGATGGATCCTGATAGGGGTTTAATTTTTATTATATATTTAATATTTTGATTGTGAAATTGTAATTTTTTTTATATTAATTGTAATTTGAAACTCTCTCTCTCTCTCTCTCTCTCTCTATATATATATATATATATATATATATATATATATATGTATAAAATGAATTTTGTAAATAATTTATCGCTTTACCGTCGACCAATCGCTTAAGTAGTTAGCCATTGACTTGCTTCGACTTAATGACTTGACAAATAATTAGTGTTGTTTGTTTCAATGAACTTTGTGGGATTTGCATAGGCTATAGTGTAACGATGGTCAATTTAGTGTTTAGAGGATGCAAACTTTCCAAACTTGCAATTCTTTTGATTGGGAAGTTGCATAAGCTTATGCAGGATTTCCTTTGGAGGGGGGAACCTGGAGAGGGAAAGCATAAGTTGGTAAACTGGAAGCAGGTGTATGCTCGATGGAGGTATATTTGGTACCTGGGAGTCTTTAACCAACCTTTGTTTGGTAAGTGGTTATGGAGATTTATGGCATGAATGTGGTCTATGGAAGAGGGTCATTATTACTCGCTTTGCTGTGGAAGTAAGCGTGTGTGTGTGTGTCTCTTTACATACTAGGCTTGGGTCCTTTCCTTTTGGGGGAGGGATTTTGAAAGCCATTGCTTCAGGTTTGGATGGATTTACGAGACATTGTGTAGGAGGTTGACAGGGAGGATCTTTAGTATGGACAAGGGTCTTGGCTTTTGCATGGCAGTCTTATGCTTTTTTGCCTATACTGTGTATACTGCTGTGTACTTAGGTTAGGCCGCTGTTAGTGGTTATAGTGAATTTATCATTTACCTGTACAAAAAAATATATTCTGTTCATTTTCTTAGTTGCTATCATTTCTAGATTAGGTGTCATAAAACCATCTTGAACCTCAACAGTATTTGAATTCAGATCCTAGCCCTACTTGTATTCTTCATTTTCAATCAACTTCATGGATCTGCAGAGGCTATAAACCCATAATCAATTTTATTTAAATTGTCTTGGATCGCTAGTTTAGCAGACGGTGTAGACGCCCTTCATTTGTTTAGAAAATAGTTGGGTGCTAATGTAAATCGTGAGTGCTAGTGTTTACTTTCTTGTTTTTCTAATTTGTATCATTTCTATAAGGAGCTTATACATTGTGCCCTGTAGAATTGAGAATTTCTCACTCCCTTGCTATTCACGGTCACTCTGTCACATTCTCGACCTGACGCTCTGATTTGCGAGAGTTTTCTTCTAGGATCTTTAGACAAGTTCCTTCAGCCATGGTGGAAGATGGTGAATCCACTAGGAAAACAAAAAAAATCAAGACAGAGAATTAATGTCTGGGAATTAGATTGTGAATCTTAAGGAAGAATATCTTAAATTCTAATATTGGTAATGCTGAAATAGAAAAATAGCTAAAGATTGAATGGAAAAAAATTTAATGATCAAAACAAAATAGAGAACCATTTAAAATAGGAAAATAGTTTAGAATAAGAAAAAGTGAAAGATTAGAGATTTAGTTGAGATGGGTTTGGAGATGAGAGATCTGAGTTTTCGTTGATAGTTCTTGGATTAGTACGATTGTTCCAAATTTTCAGAGAAATAAAGAACAAATACGGATGATCAAGAATAGAGGAAGAACTGAAATGAAATTCGGTTTACTCAGAGAATTTAGGGATTTCTGGGAGGAAATGAAGACAGTTTTGCAGAAATGCGAGTTTGATGAGGGAAAATGTAGACAGAAATACTGTAAGACATTAGAGAATTTAGTAGAGTTTTGAGTAACAAGAGTGCCCATGAATAGTCGAATTCTCTAATATTTCACCCATAATTTTAAAAAAGAAAAAGAAAAATAAGGGTTAAACAAAAAGAACCAGAAGCAAAGAAATAATAGAGGATGCTTGCTTTAAAAAAGAACATCAAATTAGAGATAAAGAACTGAATGGAGGTTCTTACCCAATATATTTTTGAATCCTGAAAATCACTTTTGCCCAGCTTTTGCTTCAGTCATCTTCAACTTTGTGCATAAACCATGATGGAAATCTGTCCCAAAAGTCGAGAATGTGATGATCATGAATGTTTTAATTAAAGATTATTTTGATAGATATAGAAAAAATGTAAACGAAAAAGAGTTGAAATGAAATAAACATAAGACGAGATTCACATTTGGAAGGGAAGGAATTTAGAGAAGAAGCTTTTCAGCATCAATTTACATAAAACTATTAGGCTACATTTTGAATGTGTTTTATACTAATTGTATGGCAATTGCAATATGCTTATAACCAAATAGTACTACTACTATTACAGAACATACCTATTGTTGTAACAATTAACAACCTATATTTAACCAACTTTACGATATGTTGATCACTTGATCGTTGGCTGCCTTTTGCCTTTTGATTCTTCTCCTTAAATTCTTCCGTTTTTATTATTTTTTTAAAACTATTTTTTCTTATCTTGTAGCACATTAAAGTTCTCTCATTATTCAAGGAGGGAGCATCTAGAAATTTCTAAAGTTCAACATTTTCTTTCAATAATTGAGTTACACTGATTGAAACCCTTGTCTTATGCTTCCAGTCTTGTAGGATGGAATGCTTAAACATAAAAATAAGTATGAGATTATATCTCCTGAAGAGATTGGGCTCCATCGGTCTGATGAATCTGGTATGGTGCTTGGAAAACTTAGGAATGGAGAAACTAAACTGCTAAAGCTTTTGGTTTCTTTAGTGGCTTACAAATTTGTTAATATATTTGTCTTTTGACATGTAACTGTTATCAGAACAAAAGGAAAAAAGAAAAGAAAAAGAAAAGTACTTGTGACTTTCTAGTTCTTCATTCGTATTTTAAGTTGCTTAAGTCTTATACTTCATTATATATGCTTGTTCAATATATGTTAGTCTTGCTAATTTTGCATATTGATTTGTTATATAGAAACACTCTTGAGTTATTCTATTCTGAATACTTTCTAGAAGCATGCTTATCCTCTTCTGAAGCCCTCACCTTGGCACCATGCAAAAGAGATGGCAATAGTAGGAGTGCTTCCATAATGAATTATACAGAATGGAAAAGTAAATTAAGCTCTACGAGCAATGTTTGTGATCAAGAAACTGAAATAGATTATTTCTGTGATTAGGTGCAAAGCTAATTGAGATGTGGGGGTTCTTTATGAAACAATGCTTGAAAATAGTTATATATAATAATGCAAAGCAGGAAGAGATATATTTGGTGTTAGGATTAACTGTTAAGGATGGATCTTCATTCAACAGATGAGGTTCTGCATGCTTGAATCTCCAAGAAGTACCACCCTCATGTTCTTTTAAAATGCTATGAGATAATATGACTATTTCCTTTCGCATTCTTGTATTTTTGGCTGTCCATCTCTCTCTCTCCCACGAATACGCATTCTCATGTTTTTTTCCCTAAAATTTTGTACAGCGGACGCCATGCTTTGAGGTTGAAACTTCTGGAGGTATAGGGCAATGTTCATGTCATCTATGCACTAAATCCATGCTCATGTTTTGATGCCATGCATCAACACCTTGCTTTAATGCCTTTTCAGCTTGGCTATGACATCAATGGGAAGGAACTTGATATTCTGTTTTGCCGTTTTAAAGCCGTAGCTGAAAATAAAAAGGTGAAGGAAATTCTAGACAATTTTACTGCTGTTAATTAAATTTTGGCTTTTGTCGCTGATTATGTCAATTGCCAAAGAATGGCATAAGGGTGCCGTCAGGGTGCAGACGTATAAGTTTATTAGCATATTGGAAAATGGAGAACCAAAGTAGAGAAGGAAAGACTATATATGTGCCTATTCTATTTGAATTATGCAGCTCATTCTACCCATCACTTATTTTCTTTTTTGGTGTCTCAGACCATTACGGATGATGACCTAATAGCACTGGTCTCAGATGAAGTTTTCCGGCCTCATGTTGTTTGGAAGCTTGGCAATGTACAGGTACATGTAGACTTCATTTCATGCTTCAATTTGGTTTTTCTGTAGTCAGTGGGGTGGATGTATAAAGTTGTTCTTTCAATTGAAAAAGACCTATTACCTAATGCGCAAGTTACATGTGGAATCTGTGTCTTTCAACGTCAACTGTTAGACTAATTGATGCTGATGGAGAAGAACATATTGTTTGTTCAGTTGGAACAGGGTCAGTTGATTCAGCATACAAAGCGATCGATCTCATTGTGAAGGTTTGAATTTGAAAACTTTCAGTTCTATATTGCAATGAAATTAGGTTGAAGAAATGGGCTAACCCACTTCCGCTAAGAATCCCTGGCAACTGTTTCTTTCTGATGCTCTTGATTGAAAGTGATTTATACCCAATCAACGAACTTCAGAGCTTTTTCGCAAACGACGACCAATTTAGTAAATTAAAGTTTACATCAAACAATATGTCACATGTAAACCAACACGAGTTCTTTGAGTAGTAAATATATATTTTTTCCCTGTTGTAAGTGCTCATTTTAATTGGGAGCACACACATGCTGTGGGCCTGAAGACACATCGTTCTCCATATATGCACCTGTGACGCTTCTCGAGTATTCCATGAATGCAATTACGGTAGGCATTGTTGCTAGCTACCCGAGTTTTAATTCGCGGGGAATATGAGAGGTATGAAACAAGGAATCGATATATATATATATATATATATATATATATATATATATATATATATATATATACATATGAACTGATATATCTTGGATTAGAGTCCCTACATTACAACTATAATCCAATTTCTCCCGCCACATATGTTGCTACAGAGATATTGTATTTAGTGACATAATAAAATTTCTCACAAATAATTAGTAATACAATAAAATTTATTGCAAATTATTATGTCGTTGATACCGTTGTTAAAAAAATAATTGTGTCGCTAAATGTATATTATAAAAATTAAAGAATAAATATAATAAAGGGGATCTTAATTTATATATCTTATATGTAGTCTGTATTTGCAATCTATATAAAAGGTACAATTTATATTCAATTTACCTTTTAAAAATTTGAACTGGAATTTTTTTGACAATGTTTACTTTTAAGGCATATAGAGTACTCTCTTTTTTCAACTTATTTTTTGGAGTTTCCTCTGCATACAACAATTTTTAGTTCAAAAATAATACTTTGAACTTAAATTATAAGATTACATGATATTTTCAAATTCAAAATTGATAAGAATTTCTTTTATTTTTAGTCGATACAATTATGAATATTATAAATTATCAAAAGATTACTATTTATTTTAAGATTATTGTTTTCTAATTTTTAATAATCATCTCAATTTTGTGTTAACAGAAAATGGTTTTAATTGATTTTTAAAATTTAATAATTATCTTATAATTTGAAATAGAGGGATTAAGGTATAATAACCCATGTTATTTTAATAATCAGATATTAATTTTTATTTTTCCTAAAAGCGTAATTGAATTAGAAAAGGTAAGTTACTATTTTTTTTTATTTCACTTGAAAATTAAATTCTTTTAGTAGATAATTAAATAATTGATATAATTCTAATCCTATTTAAACTTGATTAGTTGAATTTCCGAGTAGATACCTTATGTATTCTGCAGCTCCTTGAAAAAATCATAATTAATTTATTTGATGTTAGAATTGAGTGAATCCAACCCCAATTTCTTCAAATTGTCACCCTCTTTACTTTTTGGGAAGAAGGAAAAGTTATTTGAGACTGTTTTCCTACCTTAAATTGATAAAAATCATAACCTATCATGATTTCTGTCACTGTTTTTTGCCTTAATTTTAAAAATTCTTAACTCAATCATATTAACCCCAAATAGAGTGATTCTTGAGCATTTTTCATAAATTTTTTCGAGAGCTACAATTTAAATGAAGATGTTAATAGATTATGATGAATTTAGAAGATCCAAAAGTCAGATTATTTATTGCTATGTATTGAAGAAAGACGAACAAGGAACGTAAATATTATTTTATATTTTAATTTTAAATTTAGCTATGTGGGTTTTAAATTTGAGATTATTTTTGAACAAAATATAGACATAGAATTAGATATCATAATAATCAAAAAGAGAAAAATGAATTTATATAAAGAAATATAATTTGTTTGAATGTAAAAGTTAAAATCTAAAAATCCGTTTCTATATATTTATGGTCTATTACGTAGATTAAATCTCATAATTCGACTGTTGGATAGTTATAAATTTTGGATATCTTATACTTATATAAGCTACGAATATTTTCACCAATTTTGAACTTCTAAAGTTAATTATTTTATTTATTATGAATTTTAAGAAGTAATTGGTCCGAGATTTTTATTGCAGATTTTCATTAGCGAGTTCTAATATTAAAAAATATATAACTTAATGATTTTAAATTCCATTTGGGTGATTCTTGAGGCTAAATTGGAGTACTTTAAGTCTAATTTCTGTAAAAATAATTAATTTAAAAACAATTAAAAAAAACATATTGATATGAACGATATAGTGAACTGAGGTCTTAAGAACAATTTATCGTATTTGGGTTTTAAGATTTCTTAACTTTTGCTATTAATTTTTATGCTTTGGGTGTTATTAATAAATGATTTAAGACAAATAATTAAAGACACATTGAATAGATTAAAAAGTGTTCTGAATTTGTTAGTTTGAATTGTATACTTAATTTGGGGTGAATATGTTTAGGGGGTGAATAAGGCTTAGAGTGTTCTATAAGTAGATTTGATTATCAGGTATGAATTCCATACTCCACTCCTTTTATTATTGTTGCATATTCTATATCTCATGATATCTCATCATTCGTTACTTTTTCCTTATATTTATGTTGACACTCTTGAATAGAAGTTTGATCTTTGATACATTGATATTATTCTATAATTTTAACACTTTTCCTTCTATTATAATTTGAACAAATTTCATAGTTCTTCATTGATACTCTCATTATGTTGATTTGTTTATTTTGCTAATCATTTATAATTTTGTACTCACTCATTTGATTTGTTTATAGTCAAATTCTTATGTTGCTTCATTTTGGTCTTGATATTCTAAACTTTGTAATTTGTACTCTTTTAGACTTGTTCATCTTGCATCAAAATTTATTTGAATCTTTGTAGAGTAGTACATATTGTTACATTTTTTGGAGACATTGTGTTTATGATTTGATTTGGTTCAACATGTATATTTAGAACCCTTTTGTTGGTATTGTGTCGCATATGTTATGACACAATATCTTTGATAGAATAAACGATAGGGCATACTTGAGCTATAACCATCTATGGGGGTACCAAAAGCATGTTCTCTTGGTATTGAGGCATAACACCTTTTGTGGTAGTGTGATCAGTTCACGGTGTATCCTTTTGTGTGCTATGGGTGTAAGCTTTGGCCATTTGATATGTTTATTTAGGATACTTATAGGTCGACCCTAGATTTCTGCACTGTTGTACAATTTGGTGATGTTGTACAGAAACACCTTCTGATTTTGCTTGTATTTGGATTCATTGTTCAATGTGTGATTTACCTGTGTGGTAGTATTTTGACTTGCTTGTGTTGCAAGATATATTTGTTTTGTTTTGAGATCGGTGTGAAATCAAAACTCAGCCACTTTATTTCTGCTTTCTATTTGGTTTTGTTAATTCTGTTGATTTAGTTACAATCTTGTTCAAACTTTGGTATTTTGGTTACCGTTAGTATTTATATTTGAGGTTATCTTCCTTATTTCGTTCAGTTAGTTTTTTTCCAGATATGTTTCTTTTGTATATCTTTATCTGTAATGAACATTTGACTCATGTTATGTTTTCCCTCCGACAGATTTTAAGAGGTGATTCAGAGTTGTGTGAAGAGAGCTTACCTTTGACCATTTAGATTGATTTGATTTTAGGTTTTGATTAATTTTTTTATTGTGTAAATATAATTTTGGAGAATTTTATTTAATTCATTTATGAATTTTAGATTATTAAATATATTTAAAGTTATTAGTCCTCTATTTACTTAGTTTGTGGTTTATTGTGCTTTGGACATGACCTCCATTTTCTATTCAGGAAAGGGGTGTTACAACTGACGTGTGAGTTAATTATTAGTGATGTGACATATTTTGCCATCTATTATATCAAAACACAAGGCATTTTGAAAAAAAAAATCTCTCGCTCATCTTTTAACATTTGATCTGGACCGTCCAAAAAATGAGATAAATCTCACCGTTCTTTTGCTTTATATCCAGCTCAGTCTTCATTCTCCTGCTATCGGATTCTACCTTCTTCACTCTTTTCTTCTCTCTCTCCTCAATCTCATGGAAGAAGAGTAGTTAATTTAATTCCAGTGGTGCTAGCTTGACGAAGAATCTCCTATCCCTCTGCGACTCGATCAACCATGTCGAAAATGAAACATTTACTGCGAAAGCTTGACATCGGTGGCGATGGCGCCTTCCACAATCACCAACGAATGGCCACCCACCGTTGAATACAAGTCCTACGCCACCGACGCCGCTGTAAACGACGTCGTTGTAGTCATCGGCTTCATCGTTGGCATTGGCAAGAGCCAGAGGCGCTGAATCGGCGGAAGCGGCTCATATCCCGAGGCACGTTGCGGAAATGACTCAGATCAAGGTTGCCAAGCAGCGGAGCTTGGCGTGTTCGCCTTCTGACACTGTCGTTGAGTCTCTCTCTCTCTCTTCGTTACTGGGTAATTACGTTCCAATTTGATTATCAATTACTATTTTCACTACTACAAAACAGTAAAAAGATAACACCTAAAAAACGTTGTAATTTTCTCCCAGAAACGTCGAGGTTAAGGGTGTCATCTATTTGACACATTTTATACAACGTTTTTAAAACGTTGTAGTTGGCTCATAATACAACGTTTTTTTACTAAAAAAATGTTGTACATTGTCTTTAAATAAATACTAAGATGCTTGAAAACGTTGTAGATGGTATCATTCCACAATATTTTCTGGTATAAAACGTTGTAGTTTGATACATCACACAACCTTTAGACTAATTTATACAATGTTTATAAGATGTCATCTATTGTAGTACGTTTAGACAACGTTGTACCTGCAATGTTGTACTTGTAGAACTGCTAATATTAATGTAATGACATATAGGTAAAAATACTCTAAATTCTCATTTAAAGCTAAAATGTATCAATCATTATCAGTTTCAAAATACATCTAATAATACCATACGTTTACAGTTTCAAATGACTACATCCACAAAATATACAACTATCCACAAAAAATATATAAAGTAGCAGCAGGGCAAAGGATAAAACATCCTATAAACTAATTATATCATTCTGTAGCTACTACACATCATGTAGCTAGATTTTAAGTACTAGCGAAATTCTCAAGGCCGCTAAAGTCTCCAAGTCTGCTACATTTCCTTCGAATGGTTTCCTCCTGCAAGACATGGTCTGCCATCAGTTTTCTTATTAAGTTTGAAACAAAATGTAGTTTATATATACATGAAATCAATAAATAAAAGTACTATTAGTTATGAAGGTAAACTAACATATACAAAGCATGAAACCTCCATAACCCCTGTTTTATGTTGAGACTGACAACTATTACTCCAAATGATTGTAGCACCACTTCTCATGCAGTTATGCCACAACGTACTATTGTTTCTTAGCAACCTGAAAACTATGTGAATTCTTAGTATACTGAAATCTAGAGATGACAAGAAGATCACCCGGGCAGAAATCAATAGAAATATTAATGAAATCAAATAACTAGAAGTTCCTAGGAAATCAAGATAATGTCTTTACTATTTCACAACAAGACATTAATGAATGCTTTGAAAAATCATAATGGTACAGAGGAGTTTGCATCCATATATTCTGGAAAACTGATGACCTTGTGGTCCTATTTTTCTCCCCCATATGGATAATATACGTGGACTACATCAGCATCTATAGCACAGAAAATGTTCTGTACCAGAGTACTTGGCCATCCAAACATGCCCTCAACCCCAATTTTAGCATTGTAATGATCCCCCAAAAATTTAAAAAACCAAAATTACTAGAAAAAGTCCATGGAATAAGAATGAAGCATATCCAACCTGAACAACGGTAGTAAAAGGAACTAGAAATATATCAAATCTTAACATATCCAGCCAGAACAATGGCAGTAAATCACCCTACCACCCATAAAGAAAGAAAAATCGTTATGAACAAAACAGACACAAGCTGCAAGAAATAGAAGATGGAGTTATAATGAATAGCCAATGAAATGCATCATGTCAGAAATCAATACAAGCAAGGGGTTCATAAAAGTGAAGCATGCGACATTCGTACTTATATTCTACTTCTCTCTAAAATGAAACACTAATCTTCTAGTAATAAATTTACTGGAATACTCATCTAGTGAACAAAAATTAAATCTGTAAGAAAGTTCTCACTTATTCTTTCCCAATTGTTGCTATATATCCTAAAAAGCTACACCTTTTACAGAAATCCTTTTTGTATAACAGTATCACTACAAGTCACCCCACCATTACCAAAACAATTATATAAATATTTAGCAATCAAAATCTTACACCTCCACAGCCCGATTATGAGTGTTCCTGCGTGATAACCTATCATTACCCACAGAATGGGAATGCGAGTGACTTCGTCTAAATCTGAATTCCATATTAAACCGCGACGAAGAAATTCTAAACCTTGCATATGTTAGTTTACCTTCATAACTAATATTAACATATACAAAAAAAATTGACTGTGTTAATAAAAGACATTGCATAAAATAAATAACTACAAAATCTAATTTGCATAAAACCTGAGTAGTGAAAACTCATAGCTTCTTTCACATGCATCCCACATCACACTCACTTCACAACATACCAGATAAACATAAAAATGGTTTTTGAGATTGAATATTGCAATGATACTGCTACAACACTTCTAGCAAAGTATTACTCCAGTAACACTGAGGGAAAAAAATTAAATATAGGATCATGTAAAATAAGCAAACAAGCATAAAACAACAGGCATCAAATGGGGAAGCTATCATACAGCCGTTTTGCCTCAATATCCTTGTTAAAATCAATGTTGGGTTCACAGTCGAGAACCAAAGCAGGAACCTGCTCAACAAAATAACAAAAATGAAAAACGTAAAACAAAAGGCAAAAATATATGTATTGAATTTAGGAAGTGGGAATGAGAGAAATGAAAATAATTTACCAGCCATCTTCGTTCCCACCATGGCTAGAGTAGCGGGATCCACCGCCGTCACCACCATAACCGCCACCTCCTTCCCTTCGACCACCACCATATCCACCACCTCCACCGTCACGGCGACCACCTCCTTCGTAACCACCACCTCCACCTTCACGGCGACCACCTCCTCCGTAGCTGCCACCACCTCCGCCATATCCACCCTCACAACGTCCACCGCCTCCACCTCCACCGCCTCCGTGAGACTGCGCCTCGTTGACGGTGACCAGATCTGCACATCAAATAATAAATTTCCATCAGATCTGACCAGATCTACACCAAACAAATAGTATACACAAATAAATATACATATAAAGACCGAAATTCGAAAATCGATCAATCTTCGCCTCGTGAAAAAAGAGGAAGATGTTCGTACCGTTTTAGATCAGTAAAAGTAACATTAGTAATAGTTGTAACAAACAGTGACAGAAGTTCAATGAATCAAAACCATAGTACCAGTAGTAGTAAAGAACAAAATCAGGAGGATGTCAGATCTGGCGTCCATTGCCGTATTGAGAGAAAGCCTCCTCTAGTGATTGATCAGTGGTAGCCATAGAGATGTATAGAGAGAGAAGAAGACGTCGGAGGAGGAGGATAGTTACCATAGATGGCTTTTGAGCGAGGATATCTAGATTGAGCGAGAAGGGGAGAGAGCTAAGTCAAGGATGAGTGAGGTAGATGACTTTGATGGAAAATGAGAGAGAGTTGTTTCACTTGTGAGGATGAGTGAGTTCCGTGTTTTAATTTCAAGTTTTCACTTCCGCGCTATTTTTTTAAGCTCCGTGTTTTTTAAATATATAACGGTTTTTTTTAAAAACGTTATAACTTTAAAACTAAATATTACTCCTTATAAATACATAACGTTTTTGCATATGCATCTATAACGTTTTTTGAAAAAACGTTATAAAAAAAATACTACAACGTTTTTTTATAAAAACCTTGTTGTTTAAGTGTTATTTTTTACTATTTTGTAGTAGTGTTTCCGTTTAATTGTTTGATGAATTAGGTTTAATTTGCATTTTTCGACCAATTTTTATTTGTTCATGGTTATTAATTATGGCTAATAGCTTTAACTAAAATTATGCTGGAATTTTGCTTCTTTTACTAAAAAAACACTCCTGCTAGGAATGCTGTAAGTTATGGCTATTCGTACTTTATTTCATTCTTGGCTTGCAATTTAATTTCATGTAGCTTAATTAAAATGCAAACAATTTTGGAATCATAAGCTTTGATCCTTTCAAAGAGAATTAGGGAGCGCAGAACTTATTTCCTAATTGTAAGTTCCTGAACACTTGGGTATGGTATTACACATGCATTTTTTGTTTGTTTTTTGTTCTTCTGTTTTTCTCTACATAAAATATATGATGATTCAAGAACTGGGTCTTTCTTTAGTTCTTGAATTAGCTGCCAAAAAAGAAGCTAAGTATCCCAATTATTATTTCATTCAAGAATGCCGAATTTCAAAGTATTGGAGTGACAGTTTCTTTCTTTAATCAATTCTTATGTAAACTTATGTGCTGGCTTTTTTGATTAATTCTTAGAAAAAATTGAATCTTCCATGATTTGTCATTTATGCATAGCTGGGGAAGGCCGGAGAGAAAGAAACAGAGATTTGTAACTGTCACATGCTCACATATTAACAGGGAAAGAGGGAGTCAAATTTGGAGAAACTGACATTTAGTATAAAGATTCTGCAGGATTATAAACATTCGTCTTAATAGCTGTTTTAAGTATAGGTAGTTCATGCCCTCAAGATAATTTGAATCCTATTTGCATTTTTATTTTTATTTTCATCATGCTAAAGGAAGCGTGGAAGCAGCCTCAGATAACTGAAAAGATTCAGGTGGGCTGCATGTGGAAATTGATTGGCATTTTAGATAACCGGCATGGTCATCCCAATAAGAAGCTGCTTTCAAATGCAAAGATTGAGAAAAAACATGTCACTGGTAATTATTCGTTGATTATATTCAATTTTTTTGTTACCATCCTTTAGATATTAATTATGTGAGTGTGTCTGTGACATTGTTGAGACTAAGGGTGACCCTTGTTCATAAATTATCAGTTTGTCACAAACATAATTGCATTCAAAATTGAGCCCAACATATTAAACATATGAAGCAGATGTCAAAAGTAAAAAAAGAAAAAAGAAAAGGTATACCAAAGGATTTTGTTCTTTGAAACTTTTATGGCATGTGGTACACATAGTACAACTTTTATAGCATGTGGTACAATAACATTTTTCAATACCTGTTCTTGAATAATTTAATTTAGCCAATATATGTGTTATGTGCAGAAATGGAGGATGCAATAAAGAAATTAGCTAAACTGGATGTGGAATTGACTATTGAAGAGAGAAATTTAATCTCTCCGGGATACAAAAACGTGGTGGGATCCCGTAGGGCGTGGTGGAGGATATTATCGTCAATTGAGCAGAAGGAGGAGTCCAGAAGGAATGAAGTGAATGTGAAATGGATCAAGGAGTACAGGCAGAAAGTGGAAGCAGAGCTTTCGAGCATTTGTGGTGATATTATGACTGTGATAAATGAACATCTCATTCCTTCGTGCACTACTGGAGAGTCCACTGTTTTCTACTATAAAATGTGGGTGGGGGATATATATTATTAGTATTTTAAACTCAGTTTTGAGTTTTGTTAATTTTTCTTAAGGGGTTTTGGTGTTTGGGGTTTTTATTGGTTGCAGGAAAGGGGATTATTATAGGTATCTTGCAAAATTCAAGACTGGTAGTGAGAGGAAAGAGTCTGTAGATCAGTCCCTCAAGGTCTATCAGGTGAATAGAATATCTGTCTAATCTGCATTTTGTTATTTAACATGAGGTAGTATTTAGCTGTTTATACTTGCAATTATAGTTAAGCAAATGCTGCATTGTTAAGTATTAGGTTCTGGGAAGCGGCACTCCTTCATGCCAAGACATGCTTACATTTAGAACATAAAACACTAGCAAAATAATAAGATACTAATTTATAAAACCAGAGAAAGAAATTGATCTGAAGAAACTCAAAGCTTCATATTCAAATTACCAGTGCCACTTTTTTTTATATGTTCCACGTCTTAAAAACAAATCTTTGACTAACCCAAACTCTAGCCTTAGAACAAATTAGGGCTGTAAATGGAGTTTGGAATATCCGATATTCGTTCCAAAAATTCGCATCCGTATTCATGTTAAAGCGGATATTATCCGTATCCGTATCAAATCGAATATTATCCGTATTCGTATCCATCCAAAGCGGATAGAGATACGGATATATGCATATTCATACCCGTTAATATCTGTATTTGTAATTATATGTTTTTGTTTTAGTGTAATTCTGTTTTTAATTCATTAAAGACTATTTTTTTTTATTATTATTTGAACTTTGTTTTATTTTCAATGAACTTTTCTATATATTCCTCTAAAAAGTAGATGGTGAGATTTTGACATCCCAAATCCACACACACAAAGATAGAGAGATATAAAGTGAGATAAAAATGATGCATCTATTTTAGTTTGATTAATATTTTAGGGAGACATTTAAAATTTTAGATAGCATTTGCTTATGTGCATCTACTTATGACCGTAATAAACACATTTGTGCTTCTCTTTAAATTTCGAGTATGATTATTCATCATCATCTGCCATCACGTAGCTTAGGAGGTAAATTAAATTATTTCATTTCATTCAATTGTTGGTATTCTTTCATTTCATTCAATTGTTACTAAATTCTTTCATTTCATTTAATTGTTGGTATTCGTGGTGCCACAGACACGAGTTAATACAAGTTCAATTTCCAAATTTTATGTATAATATGCATAATAGTTCAGCGTATTATGTAGTTTATGGGAATGCTGTAGGTATTTGTGTGTCTATCTTTTGTATGAATTTTGTATAAGTTTGTGGGAATGCTGTAGGTATTGGTGTTCAGTGTATTATGTTTTTTGTTTTTGTTCATTCCGTCACGACGTGATCAGTCCTATACCCCAGTTACGGTGAAAATCGGTTGCTTAGTACTCGCCGAAGTGTGATTTGGTGCGTGTATCGGTTCCTCATTTGTTCATTCCTCTAATTCCTCACCCTCATCTTTCAATCGGCAGTGGTAGCAGTGCCATAGGCACGAGTGCCAGCTAGTATGTAATATCATGTATAGAGTACATGACTCTTATATTAAATACTCTAATGCATATTCAAAAATCAGAAATGAAAGAAAGGGAAAAAATTAGGGCGCCAAATCCGATAGAGATTCTTACTTCAATTCAACTTGGTGATGATTTCTTTTGGTTCAATTATTCTTCTTTGGCGACTTCTTCTCTGGCGATGAATTTTCTTCCTTGCCATGATTTCTACAACTTCTTTATTTCAAAGTTCTTTACTTCCTTTTGATTTGAATTCTTCTGGTAACTTCATGAATTCTTCATCTAGAGTGTATATTCATGGAGATGACATGGATGAGATATCTTCCTGGTCTAGTACAATGGCTAAGATCTCATCTTCCAGTGGAATGCTATTGTGGAATAAACGCACATATGTGGGAAGTTTGGAACATTACACCCGTGTATTAGGTTTGTAGCATGTAGTAGATACAAGGTATTGAATTGCATAAAATCAATACTTAATTTTGTTTTTTTTTAAAACTATTACTATATATACACGTGCGTGCGTGTATACATTATAATTTTAGAAACTAAAAAGATTAGGTCTACAAGGATTAAAGTAGATTGTTGACCAAGTTTGGGAAGCAATAAGTGATGATAATAATGCACTCCGTTCACAATTTCAGATACAGTATCGATCAAATGTATCATCCAACACACCCTTGTCATAAAAGGTGGCAGAGCGAGTCCTCCTATATATTCTCTTCTTGCACATCCATCTTGCTCCAACTTTATTTCCAGAACTGAAGAACCTCTTATTGCCTCCATATTTTTACGGCATTAGGGGATCTAACGTTCTTTTCCTACTACTAGATGCCTCATTGTATGAATACAAACATCGAACATATCGCATAACAACACAAACAAAAAGAAAATAAGCACTAATAATTATCAGTAATATTTAGATAATTATTATGACAATTAATATATCCTCTGTTGACGTCTGATTTTCACTCTTGCCGTAATCACCCGTCAGCAAGATACCTGCACAAGCAACAAACCGTTACCACCTCACAAGACAGTCGTGGTTGGGACCGTCCGGAGATGCTCCGGTGTAGGAGTAAGTTCAGGGGAATAACGTCACAATGAATGACCTTTATCCTTAGCTTGAATCTCTCAAGAGTTTGATAGCTTAATGTTTGTAATGTAAAAAGATCAATCACCTTTGTAATTGTGAAGTTGCTAGTATATAACAATCCATGCATCGTTCGACATCCAGTCATACCCTCATGAGTGCAAACAAGACGTTCCCCTCCACCTGTTCCACTTGGTCCGTTGGGGGAAGATACTAGTCTGGGCTGTTCCCTGTGTCAGTCGGTCAAAGGGGACAAAATGGCCCAAACGTCCTATCAACTGCCTGATTAAGAAAAGATCTGAGATCCCGGGCCCCGGGCCCAATAGGAAGGGAAGAAGCCTGACCTAGCCCAAGCCATATGCAAAGAAAGGAATCCTGGCCCAGAAAGATAAGCCCAAAGAAACCACACCCCATCATTGCCCCCCACCCTTCTACCTTTTTGGAAAATAGTAAAAAAAAATAGAAGGGTAACCCCTCCGAATATACAGGAGTTTAGCACAAAAGACGGGACATTAAACCTGATCCACCGGATAACGGCTAAACAGAAGTGACGTCATCTCACTCGCGCCTCCGAGCTAAATATCCCATTTTCAAACTGAACACTATCACAACAGTTACCTCCTTCAAAATAATACACCGTCTTCTCTCTCTATCTTCTGCAACTGCTCATCGCTTCTCGTAACCGCATAATCGATCAACGAGTAGCCCCCATCCTTTTTCCTCTTCAAGACTCCATCTCGACTTTCGATTACCCAAAGCCCCATAGCCTGAATCTTTATCTCTCTTGCGTAAATCCAGAATGACATCATCAACTAGCGCCGCTGCTATAACCTCTTCATCTTCTGAGGCGAATCCGTTCCGGCCTGCCCCTTTAACCACCCCGATTCCCAGCCCGTCTGGATCGAAATCAAGGGCAAGGGAACTGGAAATTAGAAAGTTGTTCGAGGACACCACCATTTACTCACACGCTAACACCCAATCATCGGTCAGTAATGAAGCCGTTGAAGGCTTTAAATCCGAGTTCCAATTTCCAGGAGAATATTCTCTGAGGGCCCCCAGCCCAAATGAAAGGATGTATTGGAGGCCTTCCGGCCCCCAACTAGCGGTTCCGACCTAGGTACTTCGGAACGGGGTCAGATTCCCTCTTCATCTTTTCATCTCCGATTTTCACGATTTCGTCGGAATCGGACTCGCTCAGTTGGTCCCAAACTCGTACATTCACTTGGTCTGCTTCATCGCTGCTTGCAAGCAGTTCGGCATCAATCCCAGCCTGGACTACTTCTTCCATATCTTCTCTCTAACCAAAACCAAAGAACAGGGATTTCGATCTTTGAACCGTCTCCCCAACCAAAGGGCTTAGATGCTCCCTCCTTCCAATAACAAGGGCTGGCACAGTAATTGGTTCTTCGTGTCTAGCCTAGACACCCACCTTCTGCAGCCCTGGGGGAACCCAGAAAAGCCGGTCATTGACGACATCGCCGAAGACAAGGAGGAAGAATTTGAACGGTTCTGCCAAAACATTCCCTCAGAGCCTTGGGATATCAGCCTTCTTTCCAACCTCCAATGGCTGCACGACCACGATCGTAAGTTCTTTCCTCTCTTTAGGAAATCCATTTTGTTTCACTATTTATACTAATCTTCCTCTATTCTTCGGGTTTCAGTAGTGATCTATAAGACTCAGCCGAATGTCCCAAGGACACAGCTACGCATCCGACCTGCCCCCCAAGCTCCTTCTCAACGCACCGAAGCCCCTCAGCCTTCCAAAAAACAAACCGAAGCCCCCCAGGCTTCTAAAAAACAAGCCGAAGCCCTCAACTTTCCAGAAAACAAACCGAAGCCCCCCAGGCTTCTAAAAAACAAGCCGAAGCCCCTCACCTTTCCAAAAAACCAACCGAAGCCCCCCGACTTCCCAGAAAACAAACCGAGGCCCCCCAGCCCTCTAGGAAACAAACCGAAGCCCCTCATCCTCCTCTTGGAAAGAACGCCCTGGATCTAACCGACATCGAGAAGCAACAGCTTCGCAGAAAGCGCCGTCGGCTATCTAGGGTTTCCGAAGGTAACCAATCTAACGCCGAACCCATTTATGTTCAGCCCTTAAATTTCATCCGACCCCATTCTCCATCCCCACCTCGTTCCCCCTCCCCCGACATAGGGGATAGAGACGCACCACCTCTCATTCCATCACCCCTTAAACCTCCATCTACATCACGCACGGAAGCCAGACCTTCACCCACAGAGCACACCCCACCCGAACCGAGGCCGCACGGCAAAGCCCCCGATGCCGAACCCTCACCAAGCGTGCCCCGACCCCCTCCATATAAAACTAATCCCTCCTATACAGTACCTCCTTTCTCCCAACTATCCTTCTTTCCATCGGATCCTTCCTCTCCTTTCCCAAAGGAATTATATAATTATTTCAATCTCCCGGCTGACGATTAACACTTCGATTCATCCGATCTCAACAGCCTGGTGAGAGCCACCAGTCTTCACCTGGGTCAGGTATGACTATTGTGCGATCTTCGATCTACTTTTACGTTTTATTAAGATCCACTGATATCTTGTTGTGTTGATCAGGCATTGGGAGGCTTCAGCCGCATAATGGAGTTCCAAGAGAAAAACCCCCATCAGGCCGAAGTCATCCGTCAACTCCAGACAGAGATGCAGAAGCTGAACTCCCAGCACTCCCAGCTTCACCAGGAGCATAGCCAGCTGCAAAGTGACCATTCATCCCTCCACGAGCAGTATGACCAGAAAGAAGCCCTCATACAGTCCTTGCAGGTTCAGCTGGCCGAACTGAAAGCATCCAACAAATCTTGGGAGGACAAGCTGAATGGTGTGATGAATGAGAGATCGACACTTCTGCAAGAACGAGCCGAACGCAACAAGCTGGTAGAAGGGCTCAAAAAGGAGGGATCGGATCTGACGATGCGATTGGGGGTTCTGACAAAGGACAATGCCCAAAAAGATGAAGCCCTTCAAACGTCCACGGCGGCCAACAAGCTCCTAGAGGAAGAGAATCTCCGACTGAAGACCCAAGTTGAATCAACAGGGGAAAGCAATCGTCAGAGGATCATCGAGGAGTACAAGAGGTCTAGTGAGCTGACCGAGGCCATCGTGGACCAGTATAACAAGGGATACTTTTTTGCCAAAAACATGGTGGCCAATGCTGGGGTGAACCCAATCACATTGGGCTTCTCCTCAGATGAGGATGCCGACGAGGAGGATGAGCCCCCTGCACACCCAACTCCACCAGACCCCACAGCCTAATTTGTAATATTTTCATTTTTAATTGTACAAAAACAAGTTCAAGTAAATTAAAGTCAGTTTTCTTTATTCTGTCAAGCAAATTTCTCTTTTAGCCCGCAATAATCAAACCAAAGAAATATAATCAAGAACAGATAATGCTTTCATTAAGGAATCATAACGTGTTAAAACTTGACTACATCAGAATAACGAAGTAAGGCTTACAACCAGGAGGCCTGATGCCCCTAAACAAAGACAATGGGTGTTATCCCTACTGGTAGTATCTTTTCAACCAGCCAGAATGCCAAGTGTTCTTTATATCTACTCCCATCATGTCCCGAAGTCGATAAGTCCCTTCCTTAACTACTTCAATGATTTCGTAAGGTCCTTCCCAGTTGGGCATCAGTTTCCCGGTACTACCAGGTGCCGAGGCTTCCACCTCCCTGAGTACCAAGTCTCCCACCTAAAACCTTCGAATTCGAACCCTTCGATTGTAGTATTTGGCTGTTCTTTGCTGGTAGGCGGCCAACCTCAGCAACGTAGCGTCCCGGACCTCTCCCAGCAGGTCGAGGTTCAGCTTGATCCCCTCCTCATTGTACAACTCTTTAAAGCATGACACCCTGAACGAGGACGATCCGATCTTGACTGGGATCAGGGCATCCGTTCCATCCCAGTTTGAAGGGTGAGTCTCCCGTAGTTGAACGCCGAGTAGTTCGGTAAGACCACAGGACGCTGTGCAACTCCTCGGGCCAACGCCCTTTAGCCTCATCTAATCGCCTTTTAACCCCTCTAAGGAGAGCTCGATTGGTCACTTCTACTTGCCCGTTGGATTGAGGGTGGGCCACCGAAGTCTTTCGATGTTGGATGCCCAGATCGGAGAGGAGTTCTTCAAACTTTTTTCTAACAAACTGCGTACCATTATCAGACACGAGTACCATCGGGATACCGAACCGGTAAACTATCGACTCCTTCATGAACTTCATGCCATTATCTTCGGTGATATGGCGAAGTGGTTTAGCTTCGACCCATTTGGTCATGTAGTCGATGGCTACAATCACGTACTGGAGCTGACCTTTGGCTTTGGGAAGGGGCCCCAACAAGTCAATTCCCCAAATGGCGAAAGGGATAGGAGAAAGCACCGATGACAACTCCTCGGGAGGTTGGCGAGGGACCGAGCCATTGATCTGGCATTTAGGACACTTCCGGACGTACCCTTTTGCTTCTTGGAACATAGTAGGCCAGTAATACCCCTGCCAAACCAGCTTGTATGCTAACAACTTAGCACCCATATGGTCCCCGCAAATCCCCTCATGGACCTCCTTAAGCGCATACGACGCTTCGGATGGAATTAAGCATTTCAATAACGGAGACGAATATGACTTCTTGTATAATTCCCCATCAATTAGGCAGAAGTAAGAGCTTCGGTATTTAATTTTCTTGGCCAAAATCTTATCCGTTGGAAGCTTCCCGTCGGCTAAGTAATCAAGATAGGGTGTTATCCAGCAATTAGACCTTTCGATGCACAGAAGTTCCTTTCTGTTGATACTTGGTTCGGTCAGGACCTCTAGATACACCGATCCCGCAAAATCCTCCACTTGAGTCGCAGCTAATTTGGACAAGGCGTCGGCGGTAGAGTTTCCTTCTCTTTAGATTCCCTTAACATCATAAGATTCAAATTTAAGCAGCATCATTCTTACTTCGGCCACGTACCCTGCCATCCTCGCGCCTCGAGCTTCATATTCGCCCTGGATTTGTTTTACAACCAACTGAGAATCACTGAAAATGATCAAACGACGAACTTCTAAGCTTCTGGCTAAGCGCAGGCCAGCCAGTACTGCCTCATACTCTGCCTCGTTGTTAGTAGCTCGAAACTTAAATCGTATAGCTTGCTGAACCTTGAAACCTTCAGGGCTCAACAATATAACTCCTGCCCCACTAGCCTCTGCGTTGGTTGACCCATCAACGTACATGGTCCAACAAAAAGTAGGGCCCAGTTGCCCCTCAACCATGAGGGCGACATCGGAAGTTGTGTCATCTCCATCTTTAGAGAAAGTACACTCAATTATGAAGTCCGACAAAGCCTGTCCCTTGATGGCAGTCCGGGGATGGTATTCCAGATTGCACTGAGTTAATTCAACAGCCCATGTAATCATCTTACCTGAGGCGTCAGGCCTTCCCAAGACTTTCTTTAGAGGCTGGGTTGTGTAAACAACAATAAGCCGACCCTGAAAATAATGTCGGAGCTTCCGACTGGCTACCACTAAAGCGTACACACACTTCTCCAAATTCGGGTATCTAACCTCTGCATCCCGTAAAACATGACTGACATAATACACAGGTCTCTGAACACCTCCTTCCTCCCTAACCAGGGCCGCACCTACAGCCGAAGGGCCAATCGAAAGGTAAAGGTATAGTGGTTCTTTCAGGACCGGCCTCTGCAATAAAGGGGCAGCCATCAAATACTTCTTGATACCCTGGAATGCGTCTTCACACTCTGAGTTCCACAGGAAAGTTTTCTCGTTCTTAGGCCCTTTTAACATGTCGAAGAAGGGAAGACACCTTTCGGCCGATCTTGACATAAACCTCCTCAACGCGGCAATGCAACCAGAGAGTCTTTGAACATCCTTGAAGCTTTGTGGAGATCGCATGTCTAGAATTGCCTTGATCTTTTCTGGATTAGCTTCAATTCCTCTCTTACTTACCAAGTACCTCCAAAATTTTCCTGAACTAAGACCAAAGGTGCATTTGGCAGGGTTTAGACGCATGTTGTACCGTCGGACTGTTTCGAAACACTCTTCCAAATCCCGAAGATGATCCTGAGTCCGAGGGCTCTTAACAATCATATCATCCACGTATACTTCCATGTTCCTCCCTATCTGCCTTCGGAAGACGGTGTTCATCATTCTCTGATAGGTGGCTCCGGCATTTATCAACCCAAAGGTCATTCTCCGGTAGGCATAAATGGCACGGTGGGTGATGAACGCTGTCTTTGGGACGTCCTCCTTTGCCATATAAATTTGATGATAGCCCGAGAAGGCATCCAAGAAACTCAACACCGAATTGCCCGAGGTGGCGTCAATCAGCTGGTCGATATGTGGGAGCGGATAGAAGTCCTTGGGGCAAGCCTTGTTTAAATCCGTATAATCTATGCAGACTCTCCACCTTCCATTCTGCTTCCTGACCAGAACTACATTGGCCAGCCACTCCGGGTATTCGATTTCTTCACTAACCCCTGCATCTAGAAGCTTCCCGAGCTCGACGTCTATAATCTTTTGCCGATCAGGCGGAATATCCTCCTTTTCTGCCGCACCGGTTTCCTGTCGGGGTCAACTGCTAACCGGTGTACAGCCACGACCTCGGGGATCCTAGGCATGTCTCGGGGTGTCCAAGCAAAGATGTCAGAGTAGTCTCGCAAGAGTTGAACCAATTGAGTTTTCACGCCTTTCGGTAGCTCGACACCTATTTTCATTATTTTGAATTTGTTGTCGGGTATCAACTCGACTTCTTCAACACTCTCGGCGGGAGTGGCTAGGGGTTCCGTATCCCCCTCTGCGTATGGCTCTACGTCGACAACCATCGTACACTTCTGCCGGCTGACCCCTACAGCCGATGCCGTTACGGCATGACGATAGCATTTTCGAGTAATATCGATATCTCCTTTTACCTCGCCCACCCCCTCCGAGGTTGGGAACTTGATCTTGAAGTGGGGTATGGACGTAACAGCATTTAAAGTAGTCAAAGTGGTTCGTCCTAAGATTGCATTGTAGGCAGAATCCACTTGAACAACAAAAAACTTTACCTGCAATGTAACCTGCCGTGGAGCTGTGCCGAACACCATAGGTAACTCCAAAGTACCGATCACCGGTACTGCCTTATTTCCAAACCCATACAATGGTGACTCTGGTCCAACCTCCAACCTCACGCCCTGAAGATCCATTCTCTGATAAGCATAGTTGTACAACACATCCACCGATGACCCATTGTCAATCATGATTCTCTTCATATCCACCGGCCCAACCTGCACCGTGATTACCAAAGCTCCTTCATGAGGCTCAACGGCTTCGGTCGGGTAGTCATCGTCGAAAAAGGAGATGACCATTCTGGGATAAGGCCGAGGGGCTGACGACCACGGACCGGTCAGCGTCGTTATGGAGCCAGAGGATCTGCACCTCTTACCAAGTTTCGCCGGGGCAGACCCTCCTATTATGACGTCAACTACTCTTCAAGGAGGGTTGCTCGGTTCGACCATTCCTTCTCTGCCAACCACGAACTGTTTTAGTTCACCCTTCTGAACTTTAGATTCGATCATATCCATTAGCCCGGTGCACGCCTCCGTAGTATGCCCAACCCGACGATGATATAAGCAATAGGGCCCGGATCCACTCGGTCTATAGCTCGGCGGTGCTAGTCCCGACCCATCTTCCTGCCTGATTGCTTCCAAAACTTTGACCTGGTCGGCGCTCAAAGGCGTATATGCGCGATTCTCCATCCTCGGCTGGAAGGGTGGTCTTCCCAGATTTGGCGGTCCACCTCTTTGCTTTACTCGATCAAAAGAGGGGGGTCGGTTATCCCTACCTCGATTCCCACCATAAGCCTTACCCTCCAAGCCTCTGTCCTTTGGTACCAAACTATCCATAGCCTCATCAACCGCTATAAAGGCATAGATCTGGACGCCTCGGCTTCAGACCTCGTCGTCGGCCTTGCTTCCGCCGTCGACAGCCTTTTCTCCAATTCGACAATTCTTTCCATAACTGGGTCAGCGGTGGGCACATAAGGAACCATGCGTTGATCTTGCCGACCCGACACTGTCACAGGGCCGCCTTGTCCCCCTTCATAGTCCGGGGTCCCCACCCTTTCCCGAAAGCACTGACCGAGGGAAGCAGGATGTGCTCCTTCTGACCTGTCCTCGCTGGTGCGGCTGATGGGTCCCAGGGAAAACTGAGATATGCGCGCACCCCTTATTTTGCCCCGACACTGGTGTTGGCCCCTTATTTCGTCCCGACCATCCCGACCATGTCTCATGTAACCCTGAGACTGGTGTTGGCCCCTTATTTTGTCCCGACCATCCCGGTTATGAATCTCCCTCTCCCGTTCCGACCTAGGTCGACTTTGCGGGGTATCGGCCTGCTCTCTGCTGTCAATGGTCGCGGACGGATCCTCTCGTAAGTCCATTAAGTGGTTTTGCCAATCTACCTGTCTGCAACGCAAGATTTCCAATTCGATCTCGGCTTCCCTGATCCGGGACCATTTATCTCTTTCGGCATGTTCCCGTTGGAGGATCCTCCCAGAAGGTGTTGCTTCATCCTCCGATCTCTTTCGATACGACTCCCGCCTCTCCGAAGCGGGAGGTGTAAACCGACGCCTCTTAACGGGTTCAGAGTGAGCGCGGACCCGAGTTCGCTCCGACCGATTAACTCCCGACCGGTGTTTCGTCGAGGCTCCAGTATTCTCTTCACAGGGGTCAAAGGAAGACCCTTGCCGACCCCCATTAGAGCTACCTCTTCCTTCTATAAGAATGATCTTTATTCGAGAACAACAGGGTGACTCAAGTATCAAACTAGGCCCTCCTTCTAGCGCCAATGTTGACGTCTGATTTTCACTCTTGCCGTAATCACCCGTCAGCAAGATACCTGCACAAGCAACAAACCGTTACCACTTCACAAGACAGTCGTGGTTGGGACCGTCCGGAGATGCTCCGGTGTAGGAGTAAGTTCAGGGGAATAACGTCACAATGAAGGACCTTTATCCTTAGCTGGAATCTCTCAAGAGTTTGATAGCTTAATGTTTGTAATGTAAAAAGATCAATCACCTTTGTAATTGTGAAGTTGCCAGTATATAACAATCCATGCATCGTAAGACGTCCAGTCATACCCTCATGAGTGCAAACAAGACGTTCCCCTCCACCTGCTCCACTTGGTCCGTTGGGGGAAGATACTAGCCTGGGCTGTTCCCTGTGTCAGTCCGTCAAAGTGGACAAAATGGCCCAAACGTCCTATCAACCGCCTGATTAAGAAAAGATCTGAGATCCCGGGCCCTGGGCCCAATAGGAAGGGAAGAAGCCTGACCCGGCCCAAGCCATATGAAAAGAAAGGAATCCTGGCCCAGAAAGATAAGCCCAAAGAAATCACACCCCATCATCCTCCATGTTATATCCACCCAAATTATAACCTCCTCTGTATTTCATCACATCTTGAGACTTGAACCCTGTAATACAACGGATATTTAAAGGCAAAATGTCATATGTGTAGAATGACCACTTTACTCTAATCAAATCCCCTTTTACAACACTCTTAAGGGTATCCGACGGTCATTACGTCCACCTCCAATAGCATACGTATACGTGGAATCGCACTCATAAAAGGCAATTTCCTATCATTTTCCTCTAACTATTGGGACCTATCAAAATGACGTCGTTACCCATACCCTGCTTCCCTTTTAGTCATTTTGTGATTAAACTACAATACCTTACTTTATTTTCGCAATAGTTGAATTCACTCCAGTACTACAGGAAATTCACCCCATATGAACAGTACTCGCTAGGAGTGCTCCTAGCAATTCTTATAGTTGAACAGTTTTATTGTGTGTGCCCACATCCAATTTTTACTACTTTCACTCCAAATACTAACCAGTCCCGATAGCATATTTTCTCTCCTACAATTAGCAGGCGATACGTGACAGGGAGCGGTTACTATCTATATAATAAAATAGAGCGGCTCAAATCCCAAAAATTTAATATTTAACGGTCTCAAATCAATTTAAATTTCAACATCTAACAGTCTAAAATTATTTAGGGTTTCAACATCCAACGGTCACTAATTTATCACTCATTTCCCCCCCAATTTAACATCTTTTTTTAAAAAAAATCTATCCACTCAATTTTTTCTCCCAAATCAAATTCACCACTATACTATAATAATAATAATAATAATAATAATAATAATAATAATAATAATAATAATAATAGTAATAATAATAAAAATAATAGTAGTAGTAGTAGTAGTAGTAGTAGTAGCAGCAGCAGCAGCAACAGCAGCAGCAACAGCAGTAGTACTAATAATAATAATAATAATAATAATAATAATAATAATAATAATAATAATAATAATAATAATAGTAATAAAAATAATAATAGTAATAATATAGTAATAATAAAAATAATAAGTATGTCGAAGGTTGTTATGATTTGATGATGATGATTGTGGTGCAAAAATGATTGTGGTAAATGTGCTTACATGGTTGATTGTCAATGTGTATCTGACAAAGTGCATGTGTGTTAATGTGCTTATGTGCTTAATTGATTATGTGCTTAGATACTCTGAAAGTGCTTATGTGCTTAATTGATTATGTGCTTAGATACTCTGAAAGTGCTTATGTGCTTAATTGACAAATTGATTATATGTTAATCAAATTATGTGTCTACATGATCATGTGTATATGATATATATTACCTATGTCTAAATACTGTAAATTTAGACACTTGTTTAACACAAGTATGATCTTGCTGTAAACTATCTTGTCTTATAAAAGAAAATGATAGATATCAGGTTCAAATGTTGTAAAGTCCTTTTAAAAGATATTTGTGTACAAAGGACTTAGATTTTAAAGATCAGAAATGTTAGGTTGATCTTTCAGTAGGAGTCACTCTGCATAAAAGATGTATGATATAAGCAGAGTAGTATAAGAATGTATCATTGCTGTATTTATGTATGACAGAGTCTGTAAAGTTCTTTCAATATAATGATGTAACAATGTAAGAAAGGACTTAGTTAGAAAAGATCAAATTTGTTAGGTTGATCTTATGTTAGATCTGTTCAGTCTATGTGATCGTAGAACGGACCCTACGATTCCAAGCATTGAAGACTCAACCACTCAGTATAAATCGTAGAGTGAACTATACGACTTTTTATCAGGATAACTCTACGATCTTCAAAGAAAGTCAGAGGTGCAGAAGGTCTAGTGAATTTACAAGCAAAATTAAAGAACTGATCAAGTACAATTTGTAGAGCTGAACTCTACGATCGTCGAACAGACAGCTAAGCAAGCCTGCAGTTAACGCTGAACCAGAGAAGAAATGTACTCTACGATATACACATTCTAACAAGATCGTAGAGTAAACTTACAGAGCAAGCATACGAGATCTATACGATTTGCACAAATAAAAGAAATTGTGGAGTAATACAGGATGACAAGACATTACAGAAAAGTGCTCCACACACGGAACAATCGTTGAGTAGAATTAAAGAATGTGCCAACAAAGACAACAACTCAACGATTTCACTAAGAAGCACGGCAGTTCACAAACTCTACGATTTGAATAAAGGGACAAGATCGTAGAACGAAATCATAAAGCAATGCACTGCAGACAAACTCTACGATCTGATCACAAAAGCAAGATCGCAGAGTAAAAGAGAAGTTCGCTCCAACTCAACCATTTACCCGACATACTTCAAATGACGAGTGGAACTGAATTCGTAGAGTCCAAATGAGCAGACAATCACTCTACGATATTAATAAACAGCAAAGAATCATAACTGCAATATAGTATGAGAGAAAAGAGAATATTCCTCTCCCATATTCAAGAAAGAGTAAGTGCTCTTGAAAAGTCAGATGCATGTCAGAGTCACAGAATACTTTGTGTCTAAACAACTATAAGTCAAGACCCACTGCTCAGGAAAATGGTGAATAAAGTCAGACCAATGGGACATCTCTGAATGCATCAGAACAGTTGGTTCTAAAAGTCAAGGAAGGTATTTATTTATGAATCAGAAGATTAATTAACAAAGGAAATAACAATCCTTACTGAACAACTCTGGGAGTGCAACGACTATAAATTCAAAAAAAGCTGAGCTACAGGTTAATATATCAGAACATGTCAGGAAAGGGAAAAGCACTGACACAAGCGGCAAGAAAGTCAACATCGAAGATATTAAAGATCTGCACAAAGCCAAAAGAAACCAACGGGATTTCTTTCAACGGTAAAATATCCACAGAGATATAAAGGCTAAAATAACTCACAAAAAGAAGAGTTGTTGGGTTGAAAAAATATAAGAGAGATGATGGTAGATAACAACCGATCGTAGAGTGAAACAGAAAATGAATATGCAGAAGGACTCTACGATCCATCAGAACACTAATACTGAATTGAGAAAGACATAGAATGAAATAACTCTATTACAAGAGAAGTGTTCAGAGCTGCTAAGCACATAGTAGAGAGAAGCTTAAATGCCAACTTGATACAGACATGGAAGCAACTGAGTACCAAAAGGAAGGAGCATTACAGTTATCTCAGAAGCCCATCTCGAGAAGCTATAAACAATCTATGATAAGAAGGAACAACTGAGTACCGAAAGGAATGAGCTTCACAGTCATCTCAGGAGTTCGTCTCGAGAAGTTATCAAGTACCAAAAGAGCTGAAGTTCAAAAGCCTAGCAGCACAATGGGTGATCGCAAGAAGATATTGAGCATATAAAGAAGTCAAGCATCACTGCCGAACTCAATATCATTTTAAGAATGATCACATCCTGCTACTGAGTATTTAAAGACAATGGAACTTAAAGTACAGCTCAGTAGCAACTCCAACATCTTTCAACAAGCAAGGAGCCAAGTCTGTTGGACTTGAAGAGGGCAGTTATGTCCTTGTCTTAGTGACTAAATGAGCCCAAGTCTGTTGGACTTGAAGAGGGCAGTTATGTCCTTGTCCTAGTGACTAAACTTGCCAAACCTGCTGGGTTTGAAGGGTTCTTGGTGAACCAGAGTTTCCAGGCGTGATGCGCTTGAAGAGTTCTGCATGAATCATTCTTAGTGAATTTCCTGCTCATTGTAGTAGAAGAGTGGAGTATGAGTTATTCAATCTCTGAACCACTTAAAACTCTCTGGTGTCATTTACATTAGGTCACTCATATACATATATATATATATATACAACTGCTAAAATTGATTTACTTGACAAATGGTTATCTTCAATAATGTCTTAACTCAATGGAACTTCTTTACAAATCTTTAAGGGGAGTTTTCAAACAAATATACCGTTGTGTAAACAAATCTCAATTGAATGAATTAATTGATAATAAACTTTTGAAGTCAAAGAAAAAGTTTTTAAGAGATATATTCAACCCCCCCCCCCCCCCCCCTTCTAGATCACTTGTGTGCCTCTGGGAACTAACAAAGTACAATAATAGTAATAATAATAATAATAGTAATAACAATAATAATAGTAGTAGTAGTAGTAGTAGTAACAATAATAAGTATAATAATAGTAATAATAATAATAGTAGTAGTAGTAATAATAATAATAATAATAATAATAATTTTAATTTTAATAATAATAACAACAACAATAATAATAATAATTATAATAATAGTAATAATAATAACAATAATAATTATAATAATAATAATAATAATAATAATAATAATAATAATAATAATAATAATAATAATAATAATAATAATAACAACAACAACAATAATAATAACAATAGTAGTAGTAGTAGTAGTAGTAGTAGTAGTAGTAGTAGTAGTAGTAGTAGTAGTAGTAGTAGTAGTAGTAATAATAACAATAATAATTATAATAATAGCAATAATAATAGTAATAATCATAATAATAATAGTAGTAGTAATAATAATAATAATAATTATTATTATTATTATTATTAAATACTAATAATAATAATAATTGTAATAATAATAATAATTATTATTATTATTATAATAATTAAATTATAATAATAATAATAAATTGCACGTAAACAACATGGGTCACTCTTTTAGCATTAACGCATTTTTCTATTTTTTCGTGTATTGCGATCGTTATATTTTTCACATGCAAATTGATTTAGGCGGAAAATCACAGGGACAATTCAGATTCATTCTAATTGATTTATAAGTTATTTTAGGTTGCAAAGAGTTTTTAGGTAATAGAGTATTTTTGAAATTTTAATCTACGCCGTGTCTTCAAGCAAGGGCAATTACGTGTCATCTCTTTGGTATTTTTGCGGGCTATATCGAGAGCAACTATTGTGGTAGGCTCTGACTCATAGTATGACAATCTTTTGTCCAATTTCAAGAAAAAAAAATATAGAGGAAAAAATTCCATGGTGATGCAATTTAGTTGTGGTAAGACCCCGAATTTTATGAAATACAAAATTTAATTTTTTCTCATATATATTTTTCCTAAAACTGTAGGTGGTTAAATTGATAAGGTTAAAAGTTAAGGATGTTATGTGAAAATTTTATTATGTCGGACAATATTCGTTTGGTCGGAGAATATTCGCTTTGTCGGGGAATATTCGATTCGTATGACGGCGCCAAAATAACAAAATAATGGTGGACCCCCACAACGAATTATTGTTGGATATAGAAAGTGACATACGTAACCTTTCTAAATAAATAAAGTCAACGGTACTGTCATCTTGAACTGTTAAAATACCCGGTGGTAAAGGAATAGTAACATACGGTATTACACAGTAGCACACGGTATTGCACATTAGCACACGGTATTGCACAGTATTTTATATTATTAAACTGATAAAGTGGTTATTGTACTATATTGACTTTATTGAACCAATAATTGTCACATGCATAATAATTTATATTATTGAGCTGATAATTGTCACAGTAGCATATGCACAATAATTCACATTACTGAATCAATAATTGTCATTACATAGTAACGTGTTATTTTCTTATTTATTTTCAGCATTATTGTTATCTCTTTTATGATATTGATTAAACTGTTGTATTCTATTATTAGTTGATTTTCCTGTTTATCTAACTCGAAAAGCCAACTACACTGCATTTACAACAATTAGCCATAATAATAAATAATTGTGAATTATTGTTGAATAATTGAATTGATAAAGTTATTTATTTTATTTAAAGTTAGTTGTTTTATATATAAAGTAAATTGAATGGTATAGATTAAAAGATGATCTTTAAATGAATGGTTTAGATTAAGAAAATCTTAAAAGATGAAATGAGTGGTATGTATTAAACACTATCTTGAAATATACGGTTTGGATTAAATTAGGAAATCTTGGTGATGATAAAAATTTTTGCTATAAATAGAAGCCTTAACTTAAGGATTTTTCATAAAAAACTTCCTTGCTTATTCTTTCTTTCACTCTCCAAATATTTCTTTGTATAATTTCTCTTTGAGTGTGCTAAAGTCATCTTGAGTATTTGTAAAGATCTGTAAGTGTACGAGTACTGACCAAGTTGACCAACTTCATATCCAGTCACGTGTTAAGGTAAGGGATACCATCTTTTTCATCTTTCATTATTCAAACTTACTATGGTAAGGGATTATCATTATTTGATTCTCGAAAATAATATCGTTTCTTTCTTACTCATAAGATGTGCCATTTATTTTCATGTATTAAATTATGGGAATAACCTTACGGCGCGGATTACCGCCTGTTGGTGAATAACCTTCCGTATTCATCCCTTATTAATTTGTGGGAATAACCTGACTACGCGGACTACCGCATGTTTGGTGAATAACCTTTCGTATTCATTCATTATTAAATTGTGGGAATAACCTGACTACGCGGACTACTGCATGTTTGGTGAATTACTCTTCGTATTCATTTCTTATTTGTCTCTTGTTGGTAAAATTTCCTGAAATGATTATATATTCTTTAATAGTTTGCGCTTCATCTAATATCATTTCAACTGAACCTTCCTATTTTTCTAAATCTTTCTATTGAACCTTAACTGTTATTCTGAACTGTGGATCTTAAATATCATTCTTGAATTTTAGTCCACATCATGTTGACAATTTGGACATTATTTGAATCTGCACAAAGAAAAATCATAAACTTTCGATATTTATTGATCATACTGTTTCTTCTGATTCATCATCTAGATCACGGTTGTTATTCTAATCATCAAGAACCATGTTGTTGTGAATATCTGTGGCCTGGGGCACAGATGATAGGATAAAGGCGATATAATTATTGTGTCTTTTAGGGCACGTGGTGAATATTCTCTTTGGCCTGGGGCAAAGATGAACTGTTGTTAGTATGATTATGACCAAAGGTTGAAAACTGGTATAATCATTACCGTTGGTGTTATATTTGAATATCTTTGGCTCGTAATGCAAAGATGAACTATTGACTGTCATGATTATAATCAGGAACTGGAAATTTATATTATTATGACCAGCGGTGTTTAAGATGATAAGAGTTTATGATATTTTTCTTAAAAAGAGATATGAGTAGACATCATAGTCTACACTATTCTTCTAATGGATTGCTTTTCGTTGTTATTATTGATACAAAGCTTATTGTCTATTATATTCAATCAAGAACTCATCTGTTGAAGGCTAATGATAATTTATTTGTCATTATCTTAGTCATGATATTTCTTACTGGGCTATTTGACCTCACCCTTTCTTTTGTTCCATTGTTTTTCAGAAAATGAGAGAGTAGCCGGGTCTAGCAGGGGAATGAAGTGACGGTCCGAGTAATAGCTATTGTAGTCTTCACATGTTGTATATAGTGTGGCAATAATAGTGAAGACTTAGTTGTGTATTATTGAGTTTTGTATTTCTGTTCTATGTACTATTTGTATTAGAAATTATGTATTTTATGACGTCTCAAATTGGGCTATGTAGGCCTAGATTTGGGGGTGTCACATTTGGTATCCGAGCTTAGGGATATGATTTTTAATGGAGATCTGGGGTAGAAGTAGGAGGAGAGAGACGAATAGATTATGTCACTAGTATGTCCTACATAAAATTTTGTTATCTAATAAGTTGGCTTGAATGTGGGGACAAGAAGTGACGAGTCAGTTTGTTTAATTAACCTTTATTTTATGACCGCAGTTAAGAATGACTTCTGAAAATCAGGGAATGAATTATCCACTGCCCGAGGCGAACGTAGCTGAGAATCAGGAAGCTACAAACAATCCTCCTGCAGCTTCAGAAAATAATGCTGGTGATCATGCAAATCAGAATGGTTTCTTTAGAAACTTCATGCAATTTATCCAAAATCAGCCGAGGGGTGGTTGTAATGATGGAAACACTGATAATTCAAGGATTATCACCGTTAAGCAATTTAAAGAGTTGGGACCACCTGAATTTTTCGAGAAGCCTGAACCACTCAAAGCAGAGGCATGGTTAAAGCAAACGATAAAAATCCTTGATGTCCTGCGATGTGCAGATGATCAGAAGGTGTCATTCGCCACCTTTATGTTTCGAGGGGAGGCAGACCATTGGTGGGAGGCAGTAAAACGCATCCATCATTCGGCTCTCGAAATGTCTTGGCTGGAATTTCAAGAGCTGTTCAACGGAAAGTATTTTTCAAAAAACATCCGTCATATGAAGGAGGTGGAGTTCATAAAACTAGAGCAAGAAAATATGTCAGTTTCACAATATGAAGCTAAGTTTGCCGAACTATCTCGTGTTGCGACTCATCTAGTGGATGACGAAGCACGGATGAGTCGGATGTTCTTACGAGGTTTGAGATTCGAAATTCGTCAACAGCTGAGCTCTCATAAATTGACCTTGTATTCAGATATTGTCGATAGGGCTCAAAGGGTAGAGCAAACAAATGAAAAATTGCAGCCAAGAGTCAATAATCAGTGTAGAGAGAGAAATGATAACAACCACAGGAACGAGAACCATAAGGGAGGTAACCAGCACTTCGGTAGTAATCACGCATCGAATAATAGAAGAAGAGAATCCAGTGGGAATAATTTCAAGAGAAAGAGATTCCATAATGATTATGGAAGAGCACTGGCACTAGTACCAGCACCAGCACCAGCACCAGTACCAAGGGGAGGAGATCGACCACCGGTAAGATGTTACAAGTGTGGTCAGGAGGGTCACATCAGCCCAAACTGTACTCAACAGTCCAAGTTGTGCTACAGTTGCGGAAAAGAAGGTCATATGGCTCGATTTTGTCCTGTTTCAAAATCAAGTCCAGCTGCAATGATGGTACCAAAAGCTAGCACGGATAAGGGAAAATCTGTAGTTCAAAGGAGAGCTTTTGTTGTGACATCTCAAATGGCACGAAACCCGAACGAGGTGATAACCGGTAAGCTATTCATAAATTCTCATGAAGTCTATGCCCTGTTAAATACTGGTTCTTCCCATTCTTTTGTCTCACCTACGTGTGCTCAACGATTAAACTTAACTCCTGACAATTTGGACTTTGACTTATCAGTTGAAACCCCATTAGGAGCAATAGCCATTACATCTACGGTATATAAATCTTGCTTAGTTCAAATCAATAGCCTTATATTACCCGTTGACCTTATCTCTTTGGAAATGCATGAATTTGATGTGATTTTAGGAATTAATTGGTTGACTAATCATCATGCTAAAATTGATTGCTTTCAAAAGATCATTAGTTTTCATATTCCTAATCAACCTGTTATACAAATTCAAACCATCAAACCATTAAAATCCATAACTGTCATTTCAAGCCATAAAGCCACTCGTTTATTGAAAAACGAATGTCAAGCCTTTTTAGCTCATGTCACTGACTTGAACAAAGATGTGTCAAACTTGAATGATATTCCTATTGTTAATGAGTTTTCTGATATTTTTCCCGATGAACTTCCCGGCTTACCTCCAAATCGGAAAATTGAATTCTGTATTGATCTTGAACCCGATACCAAGCCTATTTCCAAAGCCTCATACCGAATGGCTCCTATTGAACTTCAAGAGCTAAAGGTCCAACTACAGGAATTGTTAGATATTGGTTTCATCCGTCCGAGTGCATTGCCTTGGGGTGCCCCTGTTCTTTTTGTCAAGAAGAAGGACGGGAGTATGAGATTGTGTATTGACTACCGAAAGTTGAATCATGTCACCATCAAAAATAGGTACCCATTACCTCAAATTGATGACATGTTTGATCAATTGCAGGGTGCTCAACATTTCTCAAAGATTAATCTCCGCTCTGGATATCATCAGTTAAAAGTTAAAGCTGATGATATTCCAAATACTGCTTTCAGAACCCGCTACGGGCATTATGAGTTCTTAGTCATGCCTTTTGGACTAACAAATGCTCCTGCAGCTTTCATGGACATGATGAACCGGATATTCAAAGAATATTTGGATCATTTTGTAGTTGTCTTTATTGATGACATTCTTATATACTCCAAGAGTCGTGAGGATCATGAACAACACCTGAAATTAATACTCCAAAAGCTACGTGAGAACAAGTTGTATGCCAAGTTGAAGAAGTGTGAGTTTTGGCTTAAGGAAGTCACGTTCCTTGGACATGTGATTTCCAGTAAGGGAATATCAGTTGATCCTGCAAAGATTGAAGCAATATTAAATTGGGAGCAACCTCGGTCAGTAACTGAAGTCCGAAGTTTTCTGGGTTTAGCTGGTTATTATCGGAGATTCATAGAAGGATTTTCTCGAATCGCCACTCCATTAACTCAGCTAACTCGAAAAAGCACAAAATTCATATGGAACGAGGAATGCAAGAAAAGTTTTCAAGAACTTAAGAAGAGACTTATTTCAGCTCCTGTTCTGACTATACCATCAGGATCGGGGGAATTTGTTATCTATAGCGATGCTTCAGGCAAAGGTCTAGGTTGTGTACTTATGCAACATGGAAAAGTTATAGCCTATGCCTCTCGACAACTCAAAGATTATGAGAAAAATTATCCTACTCATGATTTAGAGTTAGCAGCAGTTGTTTTCGCATTGAAAATCTGGAGGCACTATTTGTACGGGGAGAAAGTGAAAATCTACACGGATCACAAAAGCCTCAAGTATTTCTTCACCCAGAAGGAACTCAACATGTGGCAACGACGTTGGCTTGAGCTGTTAAAGGATTACGACCACACCATCCAGTACCACCCAGGAAAAGCAAACGTGGTAGCTGATGCTTTAAGCAAAAAATCTTATGCGAGTACAAGTGCAATGCTGACTACGCAAACATGTATTTTGTACGACTTACAAAAGATGGAGATAGAGTTAAAGCCACCAGGGACCCATATGAAGATTGCGTAAGTACAAGTAGAACCAACTTTAATTGATAAAATTAAAGCTGCTCAAGCTACTGATTCGGAAATGATGAGTATGATGAAGAAAGAACAAGAAGGTACTATTCCAGAAACAAGAATCGACGAGAGAGGAATACTTTGACTCAACTCTCGACTCTGTGTTCCTAACGACCCTAAATTGAAACATAAAATCATGATGGAGGCACACAACACACCGTTTGCAATTCACCCGAGAAGTACCAAAATGTATCGTGATCTTCGACATACATTTTGGTGGAACAATATGTAGAGGGAGATTGCAGAGTTCATCTCAAGGTGCTTAATTTGTCAACGTGTCAAGGCGGAGCATCAAGTGCCTAAGAGTCCATTGCAATCACTCAAAATTCCAGAATGGAAGTGGGAACACATCAATGTGGACTTCGTGACGGGTCTTCCCAAAGTTTCTCAAAGTTTTGATGCGATTTGGGTCATTGTAGATAGATTGACCAAGTCTGCTCATTTCTTGCCTATAAGAGAAAACTTTTCACTCGAGCGTCTGGCCGGTATGTATGTAAATGATATTGTAAGATTGCATGGCATGCCAGTTTCCATAGTTTCTGATCGAGATCCTAGATTCACTTCACGCCTTTGGATCAGTCTACAAAAATCTATGGGCACCGAGCTACGATTTAGTTCTGCATACCATCCTCAAACGGACGGACAATCTGAAAGGACGATTCAGACTCTCGAAGATCTTTTGAGACTTTGCGTGCTAGAATTCAAAGGAAGTTGGGACAAGTACTTGCCATTGGTTGAATTCTCCTACAATAACAGTTACCAAGCAAGCATAGGCATGGCTCCATTTGAAACTTTGTATGGACAAAAGTGTCGCTCTCCAGTATGTTGGAATGAGGTAGGAGAAGCAAAATTGTTGGGACCCGAGTTGGTACGCTTGACAACAGAAAAGATCCAAATGATCCGACAACGAATACAGACCGCGCAAGAACGACAAAAGAATTATACTGATCTTCATCGGAGAGATGAGAGATTCAACGTCGGAGATCATGTATTCTTACGTGTTTCTCCATGGAAAGGAGTTATGAGATTCGGAAAGAGAGGAAAGCTCAACCCTCGATTTATTGGCCCATTTGAAATTCTCGATCAAGTAGGAACCGTAGCCTACAGACTAGCCCTACCACCAAGTATGTCTCGCATCCATAACGTTTTTCACATATCTATGTTACGTAAATATATGAAGGACCCAGGCCACGTCATTGAGTTAGAACCGGACGTTATAGCCGAGGATTTAATGTACGAAGAGGTACCTGTCAAGATCTTAGATAAGAAGGAACAGATCCTACGCTCAAAGGTTATACCTCAAGTTAAGGTTTTATGGAGAAACTAAGATACTGAGAAAATGACCTGGGAGCTAGAATCTGAGATGAAATTTAAGTATCCTTATCTCTTCGAAATGCCAGGTACGTCAATTTTGGGGACGAAATTTCATAAGGAGGGGAGGTTGTAAGACCCCGAATTTTATGAAATACAAAATTTAATTTATTCTCATATATATTTTTCCTGAAACAGTAGGTGGTTAAATTGATAAGGTTAAAAGTTAAGGATGTTATGTGCAAATTTTATTATGTTGGACAATATTCGTTTGGTCGAAGAATATTTGCTTTGTCGGGGAATATTCGATTCGTACGACGGCGCCGAAATAACAAAATAATGGTGGACCCCCACAACGAATTATTGTCGGATATAGAAAGCGACATACGTAACATTTCTAAATAAATATAGTCAATGGTAATATCATCTTGAACTGTTAAAATACTCGGTGGTAAAGGAATAGTAACATACGGTATTACACAGTAGCACACGGTATTGCACATTAGCACACGGTATTGCACAGTAGCACACAGTATTGCACAGTATTTTATATTATTAAACTGATAAAGTGGTTATTGTACTATATTGACTTTATTGAACCAATAATTGTCACATGCATAATAATTCATATTATTGAGCTGATAATTGTCACAGTAGCATATGCACAATAATTCACATTACTGAATCAATAATTGTCATTACACAGTAACGTGTTATTTTCTTATTTATTTTCAGTATTATTGTTATCTCTTTTATGATATTGATTAAACTGTTGTATTCTATTATTAGTTGATTTTCCTGTTTATCTAACTCGAAAAGTCAACTACACTGCATTTACAACAATTAGCCATAATAATAAATAATTGTGAATTATTGTTGAATAATTGAATTGATGAAGTTATTTGTTTTTATTATGATAAATTATATAAAGTTGTTTGTTTTTATATATAAAGTTAATTGATTTATTTAAAGTTAGTTGTTTTATATATAAAGTAAATTGAATGGTATAGATTAAAAGATGATCTTTAAATTATTGGTTTAAATTAAGGAAATCTTAAAAGATGAAATGAGTGGTATGGATTAAACACTATCTTGAAATATACGGTTTGGATTAAATTAGGAAATCTTGGTGATGATAAGATTTTTTGCTATAAATAGAAGCCTTAACTTAAGGATTTTTCATAAAAAACTTCCTTGCTTATTCTTTCTTTCACTCTCCAAATATTTCTTTGTATAAGTTCTCTTTGAGTGTGCTAAAGTCATCTTGAGTATTTGTAAAGATCTGTAAGTGTACGAGTACTGACCAAGTTGACCAACTTCATATCCAGTCACGTGTTAAGGTAAGGGATACCATCTTTTTCATCTTTTATTATTCAAACTTACTATGGTAAGGGATTATCATTATTTGATTGTCGAAAATAATATCGTTTCTTTTAACTCATAAGATGTGCCATTTATTTTCATGTATTAAATTGTGGGAATAACCTTACGACGCGAATTACCGCCTGTTGGTGAATAACCTTTCGTATTCATCCCTTATTAATTTGTGGGAATAACCTAACTACGCGGACTACCGCATGTTTGGTGAATAACCTTTTGTATTCATTCCTTATTAAATTGTGGGAATAACCTGACTACGCGGACTACCGCATGTTTGGTGAATTACTCTTCGTATTCATTTCTTATTTGTCTCTTGTTGGTAAAGTTTCCTGAAATGATTATATATTCTTTAATAGTTTGTGTTTCATCTAATATCATTTCAACTGAACCTTCCTATTTTTCTAAATCTTTCTATTGAACCTTAACTGTTATTCTGAACTGTGGATCTTAAATATCATTCTTGAATTTTAGTCCACATCATGTTGACAATTTGGACATTATTTGAATCTGCACAAAGAAAAATCATAAACTTTCTATATTTATTGATCATACTGTTTCTTCTGATTCATCATCTATATCACGGTTGTTATTCTAATCATCAAGAACCATGTTGTTGTGAATATCTGTGGCCTGCGGCACAAATGATAGGATAAAGGCGATATAATTATTGTGTCTTTTAGGGCACGTGGTGAATATTCTCTTTGGCCTGGGGCAAAGATAAACTGTTGTTGGTATGATTATGACCAAAGGTTGAAAACTGGTATAATCATTACCGTTGGTGTTATATTTGAATATCTTTGGCTCGTAATGTAAAGATGAACTATTGACTGGCATGATTATAATAAGGAACTGGAAATTTATATTATCATGACCAGCGGTGTTTAAGATGATAAGAGTTTATAATATTTTTCTTAAAAAGAGACGCGAGTAGACATCATAGTCTACACATTCTTCTAATGGATTGCTTTCCGCTGTTATTATTGATACAAAGCTTATTGTCTATTATATTCAATTAAGAACTCATCTGTTGAAGGCTAATGATAATTTATTTGTCATTATCTTAGTCATGATATTTCTTACTAGGCTATTTGAGCTCACCATTTCTTTTGTTCCATTGTTTTTCAGAAAATGAGAGAGTAACTGGGTCTAGCAGGGGAATGGAGTGACGGTCCGAGTAATAGTTATTGTAGTCTTCACATGTTGTATATTGTGTGGCAATAATAGTGAACACTTAGTTGTGTATTATTGAGTTTTGTATTTCTGTTCTATGTACTATTTGTATTAGAAATTATGTATTTTATGGCGTCTCAAATTGGGCTATGTAGGCCTAGATTTGGGGGCGTCACAATTGGAGTTATGACAATATTTTTTTGTTTGGACTTAGAGGGCCCATTTTTTACTTTTAGGTATATATGCAAAAGCATTTCCTTTAAATTTTTACATCTTTTTTTTCCCTCATTGGATCCCATCAAATGATTTGCAGTACTACATTTTTTCTACAGAAATACTGTTCATAAATCATATTGATCGACGATTAGAGATATTGGAGACAAATAAATGCTGCCAAACTTCTCAATCCGTTTTGTCAATAAATGAAAGGTGTGTAGGATACCCGAAAAATACTATATTACACAAATTTGAGTCCGCTATCGTCAATCAATTAATTATTCAAACTTGCCAAGAACTAATTTTATGTTGAAAATGAATAACACACTAATATTTGCCTAAAAAAAAATTATGACTGAATTAAGTATCAATCTTTTTGTATTAATGGTTTGATTATCAGTTTTATTATGGAACTGAGAGTTCACAATAATTTTAAAATTTTTAATTTAAAAATATTAAATACAGTACTCAACTATTATATTAATTACACCGTGTCTGAAGACACGAATTATCCCTAGTAATATTATATAGTACCCACTCCAACCTGCCCCCAGTGAAAACTCACTTCATTAACTCTGTATATGGCCATACTTTTTCATCGAAATGACCATATATTTATACGAAATGACCATATGTTTGAATAGTATGTCTATGTATTCTCTCTCCTCTGCACTTCATACCCAGTTTACTCATCATCCTTCCCAACATGGAGTTCCACCTCCACAACACCATCTCCGATAAGGTAGACACCGTAACATCCGAAGTCGTCGCCACATCAGAATCATAAATCATCAAAATGACTTTCCCATCTCTATTGGAATGCACTATACAACGATTAGCCAACAGAGCGATCATCATAGACAACTGCATCATCAATTATATGATACACTCTCGAAAACACTAGCGGATCAGTACGAATAAACATCTATGACAATAGATTGCACGGATTCGATGTAGAACAATCATAACTCATATTTTCGGTCACTTTGTATGGTGAAACTCGTATATTTAAAAGACGGTTATGCTTCCCTAAGAGAAGAAGACTGTCCATGGACCACTAAATACCAATTAGAAAATTCAAATCTAAAAGGCAAGAGTTATTTCTACAAGATCAAGGCCTATTTGCGCTTAACCACATCCAAGAACCCTAAATCCATGGACTTCTGATCCCCAATAGTGCATATTCTGAGCGACAAGTCCACATAAAAAAATATAGGTAAATTACACATTATAATACTTTTTAGAAAGTAATTACAAAAAAAATATTTCTTAAAAGTATTTATAAAAATAGTACTTTTTTTTATTTGTCTGTATTGTTTACTGACTTCACTGCTCCAAACTTTCTCCATTTTCTCTTTCCTCCATTTTCTCTCTCTTCCATTTTTATTCCTTTCTTGCTTCAAAGATTTGGCTTAATACGTACATTCAAATGTTTATGAAGTAATGGTTGGGTCAGAGAGAGAAGTTGAGCTTTGCTGGTTAGAAAATGAACAATGACTCCACTGCTCGCCTCCTTCTTCATGCGTACTCCCTTAAGGACCTCGATATGAAGATATGTTTGATTTGATTTGGGGTTTTGCATTTTTAAAGTCTAAGAATATTTGTAAACTTCACACCTGCAATTGATAACCAACCCTACATACCAAACCTGCAGTTTTTTTACCTCCACGCCTGCAGTTTTTTCATAATGCAGTTGGTAACCAAACCTTCATATCAAGGTAACCAAACATTCATACCAAGGTAACCAAACCAAGGTAACCAAAACCTTCATACCAATGTAACCAAACCTTCATACCAAGGTAACCAATTCAGTTTTATTAGGTTACCAATTTATTTTGAATGTGATGCAGTTGGTTGCCAAACCTTCAGACCAAGGTAACCAATTCAGTTTTATTAGGTTACAAATTTATTTTGAATGTGATGCAGTTGGTAGCCAAACATTCATACAAAGGTAACCATTTTAGTTTTTATGGGTAACCAAATCGTCAAAAAATATTTCAGAACAGTAACTCAGGTACTTTCGAAGATTGGCGGAGGAGGAGGAGGAGGATTTCCAGTCTCTGTAGCAGATGGTTGGTTTCTAAATCTTTCGAGTTTCTCCTCAATAGCGGTTTTCGATTTTGTCGTTGTCGTCAATGGCGGTTTTCGATTTCGATTGCATTCGTTATCGGATTTATCTGTAGAAGAAGGTTGATTTTGTAGCAGAAGGTTGGATTTCTCTGTAGTAGAAGGTTTCGTTGCTGGATTTCTCTGGATTTATGTTGGTTTCTCGATCGTTGCCAAATTTGGTTTGGAAACTGCCATATGCGGCAGTTACATCTCCTTGATTTCACTTTTTCTGTAATTATTTTGTAGAAGCACTAATTTTGTAATTACTTTATAATTGTTGTATATTATTGTAAAGGACCCAAAAAAAATCAACGTCTGGCACACTGTTGATACTGTTCCAAAACGCTTATTGTGTAAGACTAATTCTTTGGGGACGAACCCCAATGAGACAATGGGCCAAGCCTATTACGTGTCTACAGGGGCAAGCCCATTCTATTATTAGCAGTCAAGTGCCAAGACACTTAACTTTTGCATTTCCCATTGCAAATCGAACCAACGAGGACATTGATCCCGGACTATCTGTTTGTTAGGCTAGATCGTCGCTCTTAGGGCTGTTCAAAATTTTCGATTTTTTGGAGAACCGAATCAGTCCAAACCGGTCGATTCGGTACAAAATCGACCGGTCCGGTACTACTTTGGTATACCGGTTGGTACCAGTTCGGTACCGATTCGACGTTTTGGGGGTCCGGTACATACCGGACCGAACCGGTTGTACCGGTTATATATATATATCTTAATAATAATTATTATTATTATTAATAATAAATAATTACTAATAATAATAAAAATTATAATAATAATAATAAAAATAAAAATAATATTAATAATAATAAAAATAATATTAATAATAATTATTATTATTTTCGGTTAATAACCGGTACCGAACCGGTTAACCGGTTCGGTACCGGTATTCATTTTTTCCTATTTTCGGTACCGATTCTGGTTCGGTTCGGTTTTAACTATTTGAACAACCCTAGTCATCCTCACAAATGATCCAACTAACACCTCAACAGTTAGGGAAACTCATCAGCATTATCGTTAAATCAGGTATAAATGCCATTAAGCATCTCCCTCAAAATATTAAATCCCCAACTTAGTTAATTTTTATAATATTGTTTTTCCAGTTATGTTAATTTTTGTAAAGGCTTGTTGCGCTTGCCACCATTAATATTGTCACACCCCCAAAATTCTCACACTCACTATGGCGGACCTTATGCGTTAAACTCCATACATTTACCAACTTAACCAATAATCTCATAATCATATTGGTTGAATTAGTCTATTTTAGACTATATATTAAAATTTTCCTTAACTTAGTCTCTGGATCCTAACTTCATCTCGATCTCATTATTTATAAAAGTATCAACTTGTAGTTCATTTGTATAAATAGATAACATCATATATAACGGTCTAATTTTAACCTTAAGATTAAAATATTATATAACTTTACATATCCAAGATTCACGACATTAAATCATTAGGACGGTTCTTGGGAACAGAGAATCTCACAATGAATGTTTGTATCTTCATCCGTGATAAATGTTTGCATCTTTATCCGTGACAAATATTTGTATTTTTATCTGGTGCAAAATTCTCTTTCCGTACAGAACATAACCAACTAGTTAAAACCCTCACTCGAAATATATTTAGTCATAGTGATATCTCTTCATATCAATATTCTTACTTATCTGGCATTCATAATAGTAATAACAAGCTTGTACTTGAGTCCGAGGAACCTAACGATGAATTTGACCGTTTCACATTGATTAGTCATGTCTCGAATGCTTACAATACTCACAAATATTATTTATTATCCTCATTTTGATAAGTAATTCAATATCAATAATGTATTAATGTTTTGCTATCCATTTGAAGTTCAGCGTATTGACATAACATAATCAGTCCATATTACCAATACCCTCATTCAGATTAATAGTTTTTTAACAATTCTAAGTTATATCAAAGTAAATACATAACAACATTCTTATGATAATAAATAATATCATCCATATAATATGCGGTTACATGATTTGTTTGTTCGTATTACTACAGTCATTATGACTTTATACAAATACAAGTAAATAAAGTATGAAACCTAGTCTACGCTTCTGTTTTACATTTAAGATCTTCATATCATTCTTCTTTAATTGCAAATAATGTTTTATTCGCAAGAATGAGTACAATGGTTCAACAAGTCTAACTAATAACACATAAACAATTTATGCTTTCATATAAATTTTAACATGCTTGACTTCTCATATCTTTTAGTTAATGATCACATTAACTCATGTTCAGCAATAGTACATAATCATTTGTAATATCATATATCAATAAACACTTAACATTTAATTAACACCTCTTACTTAATATCATATAAGACTTTCACATATATATTTTCATATGTCATCTTCACAAAACAACTATTACATAACAAATAATGGATAAAAGACTTGCCTGTTCAATGCGCATTTAAGTTCACGTTGATTTGAACTCGAATTTGTAGTCCAAATATGTTTAACATATAAATAACAGTCGTTAGTATACATAGAAATATGTATCCAATTTAATTAATTATGTTTGATGTCGATTCATTATTTAAATCGCTTCATTAGATAATTAACTATGATAATTAATTATATTTGTTGCCTAAATCCGTCACTAAATATAGTTTAACATGTTAATTTAATAAATTAGCAACTCAATCCGTCGCTAAAGACTGATTTAATAGGTAACTTGATGAATTTCCAATTAAATTCGTCGCTAAAGAAAGATTAAACTAGTTTTATTGAAGTTTAATTTAATTATGTCATGTATAACTATTGTCACGGACCAAATCCGTCACTAAACCTGTTTAAAATTAATTTTAATAAAATCTTCGTAATATCCGTCGCTAAAAGTGATTTAAATTAAGTTTTAATTAATTTAAATCAATCTGTCGCTAAAAGCTACTATGATAGACAAGTTTGTCGTTAAAGGCAATCTATAACAAAGGTTGAACAAGTTTGTCACTGAAGGCTATTGCTACAATTAGTTTGTCGTTAAAGCCGTCATTGTAGGTGTTCTTGGTTTATCGGAAGCAGACTGTCGCTAAAGGATATAACGATAGTTAAGCCCGTCCCTAATTCTTGAGGTTTATATGAATACCGGAAAGACATTGTGGCTAAAGGGATATAGCGACAGATAGTTCATCGCTATAGCGATGAATGTTCTTCATTTGCCCAGAAACAGCAAGTCAATGCCAAGTAGGGGCTTTTGACTTAAATAATCTTTCAGATTATGCACTGTTTGGACATAAAAATTATTTTTAGGTGTGGTACTCGTGTCATTCTACAACGACATACCAAAGTTGGACCTTAAAAACATCAAAAGTGGAAGATCCAAACCGGTCAAATAGCCGTGTCAGGCTATTCTTTTGTTCTGGGTTACCCAGAAATTCTGGGTTTCTAGAATTTCATGGTTGAGTGAAGACTTTCAAGTAATCATAACTCTCTAGATATTGATCTGTTTGGTTTGATTCTTGTTTTTATGTCTTAACTTCATGGCATACTACAACTTTAAACATTAAACTAGATCAAAGTAGCAACAGGTTCTGATCTAGTTGACTGACAATGAGCCTTGTCAGACTGTTCTTCACAGTCTTGGACAGATAGCTAAAATCTATCATTTCATATATCTAGATGTTATGAAAACATATTTTAACAACCCAAATCAGTAAATAACATAGTTTCAAAGATATTTAAACAATCAACACAATTTTTAATAAAAGATTCAAAGATCTACAAAGAAATTAGGGTTTTGTACCTCTTGAGCAATCTTTGCAATTTATGCCCTTGATTTTGATCTTAGCCTGCTATGGTTGATATACTAACTTAATTTGAGATTGATTTTGCTCTAAAATTCATGGGTTTCAACTATGAGAGTGCTTGCTATTTCTAAGAGAGCTACAGTTAAGGTTTTATGGTCATTAGGCCATTACTTCAAAGCTAAGTTTTCCAAAAGATATAGCAATCCATCATCACCATTCTCAACCACCATTGCTTCCATTAATGCTCCATTTAATGTTTTCATCCTCACAAAACGTGACATCATCATCTCCAAAATGAATGGCCAAGATCAAGCCTATTATTTTGCTTAAAAAAAGAGAAATTTAATTTAATATCTCTTGCTTAAAGTGGCTGAAAATTTAGGGATATTTTGGTATTTTCCACTTTAATTTCAAGGGTAATTTAGTCATACAATAAGCTAGCATTTCATTGGTTGATTAATGGATTAATTAACTAATCAAATTCACTTAATTTAGCTTTAATTTAATCAAGTATACTAAATTTGTATAATTGACTTTCACTATTCACCATTGATTTTTTCGTATTTATACTGTATAATTTTCGTATTATTTTCGTATTTTATCCGTATAATTTTGTATTATACACGTATTTGTGAATAGTAATCTTTTCTAGGGATTAGGGTTTAACACTTAGGGTTCAACCCTAAATTAGGTTTTAACCCTAGATTAGGGTTTAAGTTTAAATAATTTTTTAAAAAATAGTATGCACACGAGTCAATCATATTTGATGTGAAATTGCGTATACTTTGTAATCTTATTCGTTTATTAAAAAAAATTTATTTATGCAAAAATATTTTCTTTATCCATATTTAATAGATGACATTAATTGTAATAAACTCATAGTTATTTAACAATACTTTTAGAATCATGATGATGATCATGTTAATGAGATTTAAATTCAAGATAGCTCAAAACTAAAATTGTTCTTAATCGTGAGATTACTAAAATGAGGAATAGTGAATGCGGATAGATTAGTACATATTATGCTTGCTCTTATGAAGAGGATGATTGATCTCATAATTATTTGTGTATAGACACTAAAGCAAGTATATAGGTGCTTATTAGAGAATAAGTTCATTGAACGTGACTCGCTCAAAGAACACATAATAGAGTCTTACTAGCCTGTCAATTGGACTTCTTTTTGTGATAGTAGTACAAGTGATCCTTGAACTTAAGATCATCATAATATATTTTGACATATTCCTTAAAATATTTAGGGTGTATCAAAGGGTATGTTCGGGTATAATAAATTATACATGGAGATAGGTGAATGATCAACAAAGAATCTACCACTTTTAGTAAAAAAAAAGTGAATATCGTATGCGATTCGATAAATGACAACTTAGTAGTCCCTGGCCAAAGAAGAATGAAAATTAGAAAGTAGTTTCTAATTTACATTAATTAGAGTTATTCATTTGACAATCGAAATACATATAATTAAATAAAATAAGACTTGACAGTAATACCATGTCTTATATTCGATTGAGACATTGTAAGGTAGAGTGATTGAATTGTATAGTAACTGTTCATTGAATAGGTTCTTTGTGATTAAATGTTGAAATCTATATTATCTAAAAAGTCATTAATCGCTAAAGGGGCTTACCCTTATTGAAGAATAAATATTATTTATTTAAATTAATTAATATTTTAATTTATTTATTTAAATTAGATTAAAATTGTTCTAATTGATTTATTCTACAACCGGTTTAATATTCATACCGCAAAAAAATAAAAAAATTATTTAAGAAGTAAATGGCATGATCGTAATAATGAATTAAGTAAATTTAATTTATACTATAGGATATAATAAATTAAATAGCTTAATATTTATTATTTAGTATTTTGAAAATACTAATTATAAATTGACAAGATGAGTCTTCCTAAATGGTTTAGGAATTAATTAATAAGAGTACTCTCATAAATAATAATTAAGTTCCTAAATGATTTAGAAATTGTAGTTATTATATTAAATTAATTAAGTTCATAATTAGATTAGGAGTTTAATTAAAAATCATATTCCTAAATATGTTAGGATGGTTGATTATATCTATAAATAAGAGAAGTCTTATTATGGATTGGGGTTACATACACTTCCATAAATTTTGGGAGAGTACTCACAAGTTCTCTAGATCTAAGAATTTAGAATAGAGAGAAAATTAGGGTTTTCCACCATCAACTTCTTGAATCATTATTATTCCTTAGTGGATCACCTCTAAAGACCAAACACTTGGGTGGCTAACGTTGATCCAAAGAATATAATTGATGGAATTCAAAGAGAACACGAAAAAATTGGACTTTAACACATACCTATGAAAAACTAGAATCTACAAGGGTATAATTCTCTATCACCTTCTTATTAATTAATATTCATGCATAAAGGTCGATCATGGATTATGGTTTATAGTAAAAAAATTAAATTTTTATTGTACCATGCTTCCGCTGCTTATATGTAATTTGATTGCATGTTCATTAATATTACAAACCAACAGTAACATCAAGAGCCAAACTTTATGCAAATTATTAATTATTTTAACTCTATAAATGTATGGGTATGTGTTTAGAACAATTTAGTTGGGTATACATGTTATATAAAATCATAGATTTTGAAAACAATTACCAAAAATCGTATTTTGGATGCAAAAGATCAAAAATCACGTTTTTTGAGGAAAATCGCGAACTGGGCAGTAACGTCCGAAGCAGCTGATTCACTAGTTTAAGCAGCTGTGTGGCGTCGCCGAAGCAACTGCTTCACGTTTCAGTGAAGCAACTGCTTGGCGAGGTACTGTTTGGTCCGATTTTTGTCTTTTTGTGCAGTTTTTCAAAAATTATAATAAAGAATTATTTTACATGATTTTATAATTAAAATAAAGAGTTATTTTAAATATGAAATTTAATTTTATGCAACTTAAAATTGTCCATTAAATGATATCAATGCATATATGGAATGATTTTAATTTTATGAGATGAATATTATTTATTGATACGTATGGTGATATGTATGATAATAAAGTGAATTGATTATGGATTATTGACCAATATGATTGAATTTATTTTTGTGGATGCATGAATGAATGGGCATTTATAAATGGAGTCTGCGTACCTCGCATTTTCTAATTTTTCTAATGTAAATTTTATTTCCCTCCTATGTACTTTTCCTTGACTGCTGATCAAGATTTCTATTTATTGTAAATAGTTGTGTAATAGGTTAGTTAGAATTAATTAAAAAATTACAGTCAAGGAACAAGGAGCATTTGAAAACCCATTTGTAATGGAGCTCGGGTTTAAATGTAATGGTTATATTTAATTTTATTATTGCATTCTAGGTTTGACCTTTTGGTTCACTTGGTGGCTCTAGTGAACCAAACTAGAATAAAAGTTTATAATCAATTCAAGTAGAATATAGTATTCTATATGTGTATGCTTAATATATATATTTATTATATATTATCCAAACATGATATGACGCGTATTATTTATATATGTGTGTGTGTGTGTGTGTGTGTGTGTGTGTGTGTGTGCACGCACATACGCACTAAGCAAGATGAGACAATTAATAACAAACCCCTCAAGGTAAATTATATTAAGTTGTAACGTTCAAAGATATTTGGAATATCGAACGTCACCTTCTAGCATGATAAAACAATAGAGTATCAAATACTCAATATAAGTTTATTGTGCACACGCAAGGCTTATATCGATTATTTGAGATGTTGTTTTATCATATTGGATGCTTATAAAGGAATTGAACTGTTTTGTTGTGCACACACAAGGACAGTATTTTTCTTTTCACTTATATGAAAGTGCTAGGTTGTACTTAACTTAGATAATTTTGATTTAAATGTGCACACAGATGATCATAATAATCTAAGAGGCAAAATATAAGGAGTTACATATTGATATAATTGACAAGGAGTTGTCTACTTATTGAATAAACTATAGTTTGTTGTGCACACACAAGGCTATATTTATGTCGGTAGGATCCTAATCTCACTGACAAATCTTTAATTAAATTTGTTGAACTATATAAAGAGGGTAATATAATTTAATGAAAAATAGTGGGAGAATATCAATTTAAATAAAGACCTAATTTATTTTGATAATCAATTAAATGAATGTATTCTAAAACATTGTCTATTTTACAAATGTCAAACTCACTATCACTGCATAGCCTACTTGATGCTAACAAATTGACCGGACCAAATTACATAGACTGATTAAGGAATTTGAGAATTATGCTCACTACTGAAAAGCTTTCCTATGTCCTCAATTCTCATGTCCTTAAAACTATTGCAGAAAATGCCTCTGAGGAAGAAGTTATTACTTTTAAGAAGTGATAAGATGATGCAGTTGTGGCTCGATGCAGTTGTGGCTCGATGCATCATGCTCGCATCCATGACTAACGAGATTTAGCGTCAGCACGAAAAGATGGATGATTTTACTATACTGTTGCACCTTAAAGATCTGTATGGTGAGCAAAGTAGGGATGCTAGGTATAAGATATTTAAGGAACTCTCCGATCTCGGATGACCGAGGGTACTGCCGTAGAGACTCATGTCCTCAAGTTGATCAATCTGATTGAACAACTTGGACAGTTAGAGTTTGTGATAGATGGGGAGTTGAGCCGAGATCCTATCTTGCAGTCACTCCTAGACACCTCCTCATAATTTGTTGTGAATTTTCACATAAATAAGTTGGACGTCAGCTTGCCTGAGTTACTTAACATGTTGAAAACTGCGGAGGGTTACTTTCCATCTAAACATAATTAAGTTTTGTTGGTAAATGATTCTTCCAAGAAAAGGAAAAGGCCCAAGGGAACTTCTCAAAAGAAGAATTTCAAGAAAGCTAAGGGTAAAGCAAAAGTAAAGGATAATAAGAAGGCAGATCCAGATAGCAAAGGAATGTGCTTCTATTGTAATAAGTCGGGTCACTGAAAAAGAAACTGCAAAGAGTATATTGTAAGTTTAAAGCAGAAGAAGCTTGGAGAAGCTTCAACTTCAAATCAAAGTTTGTTCATGATTAAAATAAATCTTTCTGTAAGTCAAAGTTCTACTTGGGTATTAGATATCGGTTGTGGTTCTCACATATGTAATATTATGCAGGGACTAAGCAGAAGTAGAAAACTAAACAAAGATAAAGTCATCTTGCGCGTGGGGAATGGAACAAAGGTTGCTGCATTAGCCGTAGAAACTTATTGTTTAGCACTGCCTACGGGCAAGTCCATTTATTTAAATAATTGTTATTATGTTCCAATATTTATTAGAAACATTATTGTTATTCCTATGTTGGACAAGGATGGTTTTAATATTATAATTAATAATAACAGTAGTTCTATTTATAATGATAATATTTTGTATGGTATTGATAAATTGCACAATGGACTTTACTTACTTAACTTGCAAGAAAATATATTACAAATTGAACAAACTAAGAAAAGGAAAAGAGATAATGTAAATTATATTTTTATGTGGCACTATAGACTCGATCATATTAATAAAACTAGATTAAACAAGTTGCATAAAGATGAACTTTTAGAGTTATCTGATTATGAATTATATCCAACTTGTGAATCTTGTCTCATGGGAAAAATGACCAAATCTCGTTTTAGTGAAAAAAGAGAATGAGTTACAGAGTTGTTAGAGTTGATACACACATATAAATGTAGGCCTATGACAACGCATACACGATGAGGGTATTCATATTTTATTACTTTCACTGATGATCATTTAAGATTTGGATACATATATTTGATGAAATACAAGTCTTAATCGTTTAAAAAGTTCAAGAAATTCAGAAGTGAAGTAGAGAAACAAACTGGTAAGAGTATTAAGATTATTTGATTGGATCAAGGTGGTGAATACTTAAGCAATAAGTTTCTCAATTATCTCAAAAAAATGGTGTAATCTCACAATGGACTCCACCAGGTACACCACAATTGAATGGTGTATCTGAAAGGAGAAATCGAACATTGTTGGACATGGTCGTTCCATGATGAGTTTTACCGATCTTCCAGTTTCATTCTAGGGTTATGTCCTAGAAACGGCTGCATATCTACTTAACAAGATACCTTCTAAATCTATCCCAAAAACTCTATATGAGTTATGGATATGGAGGAAACCAAGTCTTAAGCATGTTAAGATTTGGGGTTGTCCAGCTTATGTCAAAAGGTTTGAGAATGATAAGCTAGAGATACGATCCGACAAGTGCAAATTTGTGGGTTATCCTAAAGAAAGTTTAAGATATTATTTCTATCATCTAACTAATCAAAAGGTGTTTGTTGCGAAACATGTTTTCTTCTTGAAAAAAGAGTTTATCCTTGAAGGGGTCAGTGAGAGTAAAATAGATCTTGAAGAAGTTCAAGAACCATAAAATAATATGGGTCAAAGTGAGGTACCTAACCAAGTAACACAACCTAATGTACCACAACCTATTCATAAATCTGGAAGAGTGCCGAAGATACCTAAAAGGTATGAATTCATCATAGAAGATGATGATGTGATACGAATCATATATGATGATGATTCATAGACTTACGAAGAGGCAATGAGTAGTAAAGACTCTGAAAAATGGCTATCAGCCATGAAATCCGAGATGGACTCTATGTATGAAAATCCAATATGTACTTTAGTTATTCCACCTGAGGGCATTAAGCTTATTGGGTGTAAATGAGTCTTTAAGAAAAAGACTGGAGCAGACAACAAGGTAGAGACCTATAAGGCATGACTGATTGCAAAAGGTTTCAGACAAAGACAATGTGTCGACTATGACGAAACCTTCTCACCAGTAGTGATGCTCAAGTCCATTCGAATTTTGCTTGTAATTGTAGCTTATCATGACTATGAGATCTGATAAATGGACGTGAAAACGGACTTTCTCAATGGAAAATTATAAGTGGATGTATATATGATACAGCCAGAAGGTTTTATTTTAAAAGTTAGAACAAATCAAGTCTGCAAGCTACAACAATCCATCTATGGATTGAAGCAAGCTTCTCGAAGATGAAACATTCGTTTTGATGAGACAATCAAAGAGTTTGATTTTATAAAAAAATTAGGATAAACCATGTATGTACAAGAAGGATAGTGAGAGCGTTGTTACATTTCTAATATTATATGTTGATGATATATTACTGATAGGGACTGATGTTACAATGTTATAGTCGATCAAGATTTGATTGTCTAAACACTTTTTCATGAAAGACTTATGAGAAACATCCTATATTTTGGTGATAAAGATCTATAGAGATAAATCTAAAAGGATACTTGGCTTGTCTCAAGGAATGTACATTGATTCAATGTGAAGAAGTTTAGTATGGAAGCTTTCAAGAAAGGGCTCATGCCGATAGGTCCTGGAATACATCTCTCCAAGAAGCAGGCCCCAAAGACACATGAAGAGAAAGATCATATAAGTAAAATTCTTTATGCCTCAGTTATAGGATCTATCATGTACGGGATGATATGTACAAGATCTGATGTTGCTCATGCACTTAGTATAACAAGCAGATATCAGTCTAATCCTGGAGAAGAACATTAAAAGGTATTAAAAAAGAACATAAAGTACTTAAAAAGAACGAAGGATATATTTCTTATTTACGGTGGGTCTAATTTCAAACTAGAAGGCTATACAGACTCAAGTTTTCAAACTGACCGATATGACAGTAAATCCATTTTCAGGTTATGTGTTTACTTTAAAAGGTGGCATAGTGAGTTGAAAAAGTTCCAAGCAGCAAACAGTTGTTGATTCAGTGACAGAGACAGAGTACATAGTTGTAAGTGAAGCTGTAAAGGAGTTTGTTTAGATGAAGAAGTTCATTACAGAATTTGGAGTGGTTCCTAGCATTTAAAGACTAGTGCCTTTATTTTGTGACAAAACGGGAGCTGTTGCACAAGTCAAGGACGTGATGACCCCAAATCCGGGTTCTTTAACCTCGGGTTTGGTTCTCACTGTACAATACTAAACAATAATGAAATACATAAATTGTATTCAACTTCGCGGAATAATACAAAAGGTTCCTTAATCAAAAGGCTACACTTCCCAAGGTCTATTACCTTAATCTTATCATTACATATCTTAAGGGAAATACAAAAGATTTACAACAGTAATTACATAACAGTAAATTAAACTAGCATGTAATTACTTAAAACTAAGCATTCGCTTTCCCCTTGCATTTGTCCGATTTAGAGCTTTCGGGAATGGCTGAAATATAGTCATGATATAGCAAGAATGAGCAACTAAATGGCTCAGCAAGTTTATAAACAACAATCATACGATATATCATAATGAAGGGAAATAACTTCAAGGTTTCAACAATAGCAATTGTGAAAGGTAACAAGAATCAATGTTCAATAAAAGAAGGAATTGACTCTTTACTGCTGAGTGGTCTTTAAGGACCTTGAACTGCTACTAAGGTAAAACAGACATACAATGTCTGACTCCTTGTTAAAAATAACGGGACACTTGAGGGGATCAGTCCTCTCATGTCCTATGTATATGCATCACATTTAGTTTTCTTGTGCGCGGTCGGGTCTCCGACAAATAAAAATCCCCTTTAACTAGGGTTGTTCTATCTCAGTCTTACTGTAAGAATCCGCACCAGCCAATGGTTTGGATAAGCTTTTATAATATTCAATTAAATGAATTTAACATGCATTTGTCTAGCCGAAACAATTAGCGTAGACGTTCTTAAACAGTTTGCAAAAGCACTATGTGCGAATACAATAATCAATAACGATGTGAAGTAATTTTCGATAATTAATTCACTCAAAGGTCTGTCAAATATCTACGAGTGTAGATACTTGCTCAACAATAATTGAATTGCTCAAAGTAATTAAAGTTGAATAATAATTGCAACAATAAGTACAAGTTAAAGGTAGAAGACTTGCAATAAGAATTACAAGTTAAAGTTAGGAAAACTTGCCTCGTGCGTCGTCTACTGCTAATCAAATTAATCTAACAATCCTTGAACGGACCTAACAATTAAATCAATTTGATCTTAAATTAGTATCATATACTTGTAAGTATAATGACCTTTATAAACCTTACGAATCCACATAATTGATTAATTATGGGTAATTAAACACTTAGGAAATATTATCATTATTTGATAATATTTCAAACACAAAGAACTTATATTACTTGTTTAATATAGTTCAAAATAAATATCTAGTATTATTAATCATTTAATAATACCTTATTGAGTATCTAATATTATTAATCATTTAATAATATTTTATTCATTACCTAATATTATTAATCGTTTAATAATATTTTATTAAGTAGCTAATATTATTAATCATTTAATAATATTTTATTAAGTATCTAATATTATTAATCCTTTAATAATATTTTATTAATTATCTAATATTATTAATCATTTAATAATATTTTATTAAGTTTATAATATTATTAATCATTTAATAATATTTTATTAATTATCTAATATTATTAATCATTTAATAATATCTTATTAAGTATCTAATATTATTAATCATTTAATAATATTTTATTAATTATCTAATATTATTAATCATTTAATAATATTTTATTAAGTTTCTAATATTATTAATCATTTAATAATATTTTATTAATTATCCAATATTATTAATCATTTAATAATATTTTATTAAGTATCTAATATTATTAATCATTTAATAATATTTTATTAATTATTTAATATTATTAATTATTTAATAATATTTTAATATATATCTAATATTATTATTCCTTTAATAATACATTATTGATTATCTAATATTATTAATCATTTAATAATATTTTATTGACTTTATAATATTATTATACACTTAATAATATTTTAATAATCTTCTAATATTATTATTTATTTAATAATATTTTATTACCTTTATTATATTATTATTTCAATAATAATATTTATACACCTTTAAATCAATAAATCAATTATATATATATTTAAAAATATATTTATTAAGTCCAAAAATACTAAAATGATTTCTTGAACATTTTTCATTTTCTGACCCGAACCAGACCTGACCCGGCCCGACCCGACCCGGTTCGGGTTTTTATTTTTTTCCAAAACAGTGGACTGCGCCCCGGCGCAGTGTTTTGTTCTACACACTGCGCCCCGGCGCTGACTCACAGAATGCAAACCCTAATTTTGATTTCTTGACAGTTTTGATACCCTTTGATCAAACCTTGATTAAATGAAATCTACACCTCCAAATCACACCAAATCAGTGTTGATGTGCTCCTAACTTAATGTTTTACAATATTCCATGGTTCGATCGTCTTTTTGAAAACGTTTTACACGAAATTTACGAATCGAACCACATAGGGTTGAAAAACGACATCCTTTTTTATAAGAGCTATAACTTCTTTGTTATTCATTATTTTTGAAAACTTCCAAAAGGTTTTATCTTTAAAACTCATAGATCTAGCTTTCTAGCCATAAAAATTAAATTTTGGATTTCTACATTTCAAAATACAACATCAAACATAGCATGCATGGTTAGGGTTTACCGGTAAAATTGTGTTACACATATTTCTTTAACTTCTATGCATTTCTAACCTACCAAATCATGTTATAAACACATAGATCTATGAATATACATATATTACATAGTTAAATACTTCTAGATCGTCAAAACGAGTTTTGATCGGTTAAAAATACATTTTAACCGATCAAAAGCTTTCTAGACTACAAAAATGAAATAAGATGGAGTTTAGAGAACTTTTAAACCTTTGTGATTTGTTGGCTCTCTTTCTCCTTATACCAAAGTAGTTTTTGTAGCTTGAGGACATCCACCAAGACCTTCTCTAGATTTTTCTCTCAACTCACAAGTGTGTTCTCTAACAAATGCTCTCTCTCTTTTATCTAGAAATGTCTAGCAAATAAACTAACAACCTTGTATCAAGTGTGGAGCATCCTATTTATAGCCAATCACTAATCTAGCATTAATTCATTAATCCACCCCTGTTGGTCAATTTAATTGCTAATCATGCTTACTATTTGATTGAATGACCATTTGATTGACTCATGGAATGACTAGGGTTGCTCACCCACTATATCTTGGAGTAAATGAGAAGCAACAATGGAGCAACACACCACCCATGGTGGCCCCCACTTTGGCCGGCCAAATGGCCCATGTATTGGCCATTTTTCCTTTATTTTTTCATGCTTTAATGTTCAATTATACATATATATATATATATATATATATATACATGGGTTCAATTGTTGACCAATTTTGACTTCCTATTGGGCTCCATGTTGGACTTAGGAAATTAATATATTGGGCTCATCCATTGAATTGGTTTGGGCTCAATTTAATTAACACATTGGGCTAGCATTTAAATAACTATGCTACATTTAATTAAATCAAGCATGGGGCTTGTTTAATTAATTACATGGGCTAGTAATTAAATTAATTACATGGGCTACTAGGTTAATATCTTTAACCTAGTTTATCAACTTATTTGGATTTAAAATATAATCCAATTAGATTTGCTTTAATTATACACTTTGCTTTAATCCTTTAAATAAACATACGAGGACATAAGTACATTTATTTAATTATCTAATGCACAATTAAAAAAATTAAATTCATTGCTAAATATTTATTAAGTATATTTACAATGACTAATGAAATTCGTGGTCATTACATTCTCCCCCCCTTATAAGAATTCAGTCCCCGGAATTACAAATTTAAACTACTCAAACAGATGCGGATAGTTAGCCCTCATCTTTTCTTCAAGCTCCCACGTAGCTTCCTCAGCGTTGTGGTTCCTCCAAAGGACTTTGACAGAATGTATAACCTTATTCCGTAATTTCCGCTTTTTCCTATCTAGTATCTAGACAGGAATTTCTTCGTACGATAAGTCTTTCTCGACTTGTATTGGCTCATAGGATATAACATGTTTGTGGTCTGGCTTGTATGGTCGCAACACTGATACGTGAAACACATTGTGAATATGCTCCAGTTCCGGAGGTAAAGCTACCTCGTACGCCACTTCACCCACTCTCTTTAATATTTCGAACGGTCCTATGAACCTCGGACTCAGCTTCCCTTTCTTTCCAAATCGGATCTTCCCCTTCCAGGGAGATACCTTCATGAACACAAAACTTCCAACTTCGAAGTCTCGCTTCTGTCGATGTAAATCGGCGTATTTCTTCTGACGGTCCTGAGCTGCTACTAGCCGAGCTCTTATTACCTTGATAATCTCTACCATTTGTTGAACCAATTCCGGCCCCAACAATCGGCGTTCTCCTACCTCATCCCAACATAGAGGTGTTCTGCACTTCCTTCCGTACAATGATTCGTAAGGCGGCATGCCTATGCTTGCATGATAACTGTTGTTGTATGCAAACTCAACTAATGGTAGATGGTTCTCCCAACTGCCCTTGAAATCCATCACACAGGCCCTGAGCATATCTTCCAATGTCTGTATTGTTCTTTCACTTTGCCCATCGGTCTGTGGATGATATGCTGTACTCATTCTCAACTGTGTCCCCAATCTCTCCTGAAGACTTCTCCAAAATTTTGACGTGAAGCGCGGATCTCTGTCTGACACAATCGATACCGGCACCCCATGTCTCGAAACTATCTCCTTAATGTACAGTTTGGTCAACTGATCCAAACTGAACTTTATCTTCATCGGCAAAAAGTGCGCTGACTTTGTTAGTCGATCTACAATTACCCATATTGCGTCAAATCCCTTCTGTGTTGTTGGAAGTCCTACCACAAAATCCATTGTGATATGCTCCCATTTCCACTCAGGAATCTCTAACGGCTGTAGTAATCCACTTGGTCTCTGATGTTCAGCCTTTACCCTTTGACAAGTTAGACATCGGCTGACACATTCTGCGACCTCCCTTTTTAAATTCGGCCACCAAAAATGCTGACGCAGATCTTGATACATCTTCGTACTTCCCGGATGTATCGAGTATCTCGTACTGTGGGCCTCTTGCAAGATCTCTTCTCGTAGTTCGAGCACTAGCGGCACCCAAACACGATTTTCAAATCTTAGCAATCCCATGCTATCTTCCTTGAACTTGACCTCTTCCCCTTCGGTCATTCTCATCCTTATTCTGACGCATTCTTCATCTTTGTCTTGAGCCTCTTTTACCCGATCTAACAGGGTTGGGCTCGCTTCCACTTCCATTGACTCATTTGGATTTCTTACCTCCAACTCCATTCGAGCCATCTCTTGAACCAATTGTTCCTGATCTGTCAAGATGAACAATTTCTCCCTGCTCTTTCTGCTTAGAGCATCTGCTACTACGTTGGCCTTGCCGGGATGATATAGAATTTCACAATCATAGTCTTTGATCAATTCTAACCATCTCTGTTGCCTCATATTTAACTCCTTCTGTGTGAAGATATACTTCAGACTTTTGTGGTCCGTGAATATCTCACATTTCTCTCCATATAAATAGTGTCTCCAGATTTTAAGGGCAAACACTACCGCAGCCAGCTCCAAGTCGTGGGTAGGGTATCCCTTCTCGTAATCCTTCAACTGTCTGGACGCATACGCAACGACCTTACCATTTTGCATAAGCACACAGCCAAGTCCCTTGTGCGATGCGTCACTGTAGACCGTAAAACCTCCCGTATCGTCTGGTAAAGTCAATACAGGTGCTTCACTAAGTCTTTTCTTTAGCTCCTGAAAACACTCCTCACACTTCTCCGTCCATACGTATTTCACCGTCTTCCTCGTTAGATTGGTCAACGGTGTTGCTATCTTTGAAAAATCTTGAATGAATCTCCGATAGTAACCTGCTAACCCCAAGAAACTTCTTACCTCCGTCGGCGTCCTTGGTCGTTCCCAATTCATCACCGCTTCCACCTTTGCTGGATCTACTGAAACTCCCTCCTTGTCAATGACATGACCTAAAAATTGAACTCTCTCCAACCAGAATTCACACTTCGAAAATTTAGCATACAATTGCTCCTTTCGTAAAATCTCCAACACCAATCTTAGGTGTTCAGCATGCTCCTCCTCCATTTTGGAATAAACCAAAATATCGTCAATGAACACAACAACAAATTTATCCAAGTACTGCTTGAATATTCTGTTCATCATGTCCATAAATGCGGCTGGCGCATTCGTCAGTCCAAACGACATCACCAGAAACTCATAATGCCCATATCGAGTTCTGAATGTCGTCTTGGGTACATCCTCCTTCCTGACTTTCAACTGATGATAACCAGTCCTTAAGTCAATCTTTGAAAAGTACTTCGCCCCTTTCAATTGATCGAAAAGATCGTCAATTCGTGGCAACGGGTACTTGTTCTTAATTGTCACTTTATTCAGCTCTCTATAATCCATACACAACCTCATTGATCCATCCTTCTTCTTTACAAACAACACTGGTGCTCCCCACGGAGAAACACTTGGCTGAATGTACTTATTATCCAACAACTCTTGTAGTTGGATCATTAACTCCTTCATTTCTACCGGAGCCATCCTATATGGTGCCTTTGATATTGGTGTTGTCCCCGGTACCAAATCAATTACAAACTCTATCTCCCTATCTGGCGGTAAACCTGGCAGTACATCTGGAAACACGTCCATGAACTCCCTCACTACTGGTATTTGCTCCATCTCGGGATTCACCATCTGTGTGTCCACTATGTGAGCTAAATACCCTTCACAACCTTTCTTCAACAGTTTCTTGGCCTGCATCATCGTCAGACATGCAGATTGTCTAGACGACTTGCTGCCATAAAATACGACCTTAGACCTATTCGGTGTCTTAAGGTGTATACACTTCTTTTGACAATCAATTATAGCTCCATGGTTAAACAACCAATCCATTCCAAGTATAACGTCAAACTCCCCCAAACGTATTGGAATTAAATCTACACTCAACTTCTGACCACTGATTTCAGCACAACAGTTTCTATGTACATACTCTACAGGAATCACTTCTTTATTAGCAACTTCTATGTTCATTGGGTTCTCTAGTTTTTGTCTAGGCAATTCTAACCGTCTAGCGAATTCATCAGACACAAATGAACAGGTAGCACCCGAATCAAATAATACATAAGCATTTATATCATTGATCGGAATAATACCTGACACCACGTCTTTTGATTCAACGGCGTCCTGCACCGTCATGTTGAAAGTCCGTGCCGTTGGTTTGTTCTGTGGCACCGGCCCTCCAATGGTCAGTTTGTTGCTGCTGTTGTTGTTGTTGTTGCTTCCCCTATAGCCCGAACTCCCTCCGGTGTTCTTCTTCTTCGGACAATCTTTAAATTGATGGTCCATGGCCCCGTAGGCGAAACAACCCTTCCTCTTCGGTGTGGGACAATTAGGAGCGATGTGCCCCTCTTGCCCACAGTTATAGCAGACATTCTTTCCTTTCATGCACTCCCCAGAGTGGTTCTTCCCGCACTGACTGCATTTACTGGCTTTTCTTGATTCACTTCCCTGGGGTGTCCCCGAACTGCTGTTGTTATTCCATTTACGTTTGTTCGAGTTACTGTCCCCGCTGCTACCCTCTCGGTTTCGTCCTTCGTTTTTCTTTTTGTTTCGTCCTTGGTTGTGCTTATTCAAAGCTTTATTTCCACCCTCAGCTATGATAGATTTCTCCAGCAGTGTTGCAAAATTTGTAATCTGGAGAACAGCTACCCGACTGTAAACCCACGGTTTCAGCCCCTGTTCAAATCGTCTGGCGCGTCTCGCCTCAGTGTCCACCTGGTGTGAAGCGAATCTTGCCAATTCATTGAACTTGGCGGCATATTCGGATACCGACATGTTACCCTGCTTTAGTTCTAGGAATTTGATTTCCATCCTAGCCTTTGTACTTTCTGGAAAATAGTTTTCCAAAAATACCTCCTTGAATCGCGCCCACGCGATCGTTCCCTCCCCTGCTCTATTCTTATTGGCCTTCCACCAGTGGCTGGCCTCCCCTTTCATCATGAAGGTAGCAAATGAGGTCATTTGCTCCTCCGCTACTCGTGCGACCTCGAAGACTTTTTCCATCTCCTCAATCCAGGTCTGTGCTTCTATAGGATCTGTGGTCCCTTTGAACTCGGGTGGTCCTATCAGTTTGAAGTCTTTAAAGGTTGCTAGTGGAGCGGCAGGGTTTGTTGCTCCAGTAGCCTCTGCGTTGCGTCCGCGGAATGCTCCCATTAGCATTTCTACGAACTCTTGGACAGGGTTGGGTGGTACCCCTCCGGCATTGACTGACTCTTCGACTGGTGGTGGGGGTAGTCGTTGATTTCTTCTCTGTGGCGGCATTTTCTGTATAAAGAAAATTTAATTAATTAAAGTTGTTTCAATCTTTTTTTTTTTTTTACTTTCGTTTTGTAGCTTAAGTATTTTAAACTAAAGCACAAATAATCATCTTGACACATATAAACATAAACGAAAATGCATTTATATTCATATGCTAAAACACAGTGCGTATCACTTTTACATCATAAGCATACTGCTATAAACGCTGCTAACCCCGATAGTTAAAACAAAAGACGGGATCTAACATATCCCACAACTTCATAGAGTTGGGATTTACAACATACTAACCCTCTATCAAAACAAAAGTTGGGTTTCTACTGCATCTATGTACGTACAACATAAATAAAGAAAGTACTACTACTACTGAATGCGCCTCCCCCTACGGATCGCGTCGTCATACTCCTCATCCCCGATGGCCATCACCACATTCCTGCTGATGGTGTGCATAGACTGGCCCTCCTCAGCTGGGTAGTAGTGCACCCTGCTCTGAATTCTACCAACTGATGAGCGATAGACGTAACTGAGTCTATCTATCCTCACCCTCTTCTCCCTAACCTCCTCCTCCAACTCCATCATCTGACCATGAGCGGCATCCCGCTGCGTCTCCATCTCAATCCTGTCCTCTATCGCCTCCTGCCAGTGTGCACGGATGGCGGCCTTCTCTGCCTGGACCTGCTGAACCTTCAGCTCAGCCTCGGCTAACCTAGTCTCAGCCATTGCCAACTTGGCCTGCAGCTCTACGTCCTGATCTACCAGCTGATGAGCTAGCACTGCATAGTGCTCCACCGATTCCTCGTACCACTGTACCTGACCCTCCAGTCCTACTATCTTCTCTTTCAGCTCTGTATTCTCGCCAGAGAACTGAAAAGCCGCATCCCTATACTGATCCTCCATGTGCTGGTGGGTCAGATTCTGCTCCTCTAGATGCTGGACCCTTGCCTCTAGCCCCTCGTTCCTATCGGTCAGTCCCTCTATAATGTCAGCGGCAGTGGTGCCCATGCCATCAGCTGACTCCTCCTCCTCCTCAGACTCCTCTGACTCGGCCTCATCCTCACTGTAAGGCCTCATGACTCCGCCCCAGACGGGCTCCACGCGATCCCCCTCCTTAGGATCTGACTCTGGCTCCCGTACGGGTGCAGCCACCAGCGGCTGTGCAGTATCCATATGGATATCAATATAGTCCTCCTCAACAGTGCGACTCGACTGTCCGATCTCTGTCATCCTATATCATAAAAAAATAACACATGTTAGTACAACAATAAAATATATTCATTGATGAAATGAAATTATATTTTATCATGTACATCTCGGCTCGATGGATTTTCTCAATCCATCTCCAAAAATACACAACATGATGAATCTCCCCGATTCATCTCCTAACGCACTCGATGCGAGTTTAGTACTAAGGTTATAACCTAGGTTTCGCAAATCCTAGCGTTTCTAACCTACAACTCTGATACCAACCTATGACGACCCCAAATCCGGGTTCTTTAACCTCGGGTTTGGTTCTCACTGTACAATACTAAACAATAATGAAATACATAAATTGTATTCAACTTCGCGGAATAATACAAAAGGTTCCTTAATCAAAAGGCTACACTTCCCAAGGTCTATTACCTTAATCTTATCATTACATATCTTAAGGGAAATACAAAAGATTTACAACAGTAATTACATAACAGTAAATTAAACTAGCATGTAATTACTTAAAACTAAGCATTCGCTTTCCCCTTGCCTTTGTCCGATTTAGAGCTTTCGGGAATGGCTGAAATATAGTCATGATATAGCAAGAATGAGCAACTAAATGGCTCAGCAAGTTTATAAACAACAATCATACGATATATCATAATGAAGGGAAATAACTTCAAGGTTTCAACAATAGCAATTGTGAAAGGTAACAAGAATCAATGTTCAATAAAAGAAGGAATTGACTCTTTACTGCTGAGTGGTCTTTAAGGACCTTGAACTGCTACTAAGGTAAAACAGACATACAATGTCTGACTCCTTGTTAAAAATAACGGGACACTTGAGGGGATCAGTCCTCTCATGTCCTATGTATATGCATCACATTTAGTTTTCTTGCGCGCGGTCGGGTCTCCGACAAATAAAAATCCCCTTTAACTAGGGTTGTTCTATCTCAGTCTTACTGTAAGAATCCGCACCAGCCAATGGTTTGGATAAGCTTTTATAATATTCAATTAAATGAATTTAACATGCATTTGTCTAGCCGAAACAATTAGCGTAGACGTTCTTAAACAGTTTGCAAAAGCACTATGTGCGAATACAATAATCAATAACGATGTGAAGTAATTTTCGATAATTAATTCACTCAAAGGTCTGTCAAATATCTACGAGTGTAGATACTTGCTCAACAATAATTGAATTGCTCAAAGTAATTAAAGTTGAATAATAATTGCAACAATAAGTACAAGTTAAAGGTAGAAAACTTGCAATAAGAATTACAAGTTAAAGTTAGGAAAACTTGCCTCGTGCGTCGTCTACTGCTAATCAAATTAATCTAACAATCCTTGAACGGACCTAACAATTAAATCAATTTGATCTTAAATTAGTATCATATACTTGTAAGTATAATGACCTTTATAAACCTTACGAATCCACATAATTGATTAATTATGGGTAATTAAACACTTAGGAAATATTATCATTATTTGATAATATTTCAAACACAAAGAACTTATATTACTTGTTTAATATAGTTCAAAATAAATATCTAGTATTATTAATCATTTAATAATACCTTATTGAGTATCTAATATTATTAATCATTTAATAATATTTTATTCATTACCTAATATTATTAATCGTTTAATAATATTTTATTAAGTAGCTAATATTATTAATCATTTAATAATATTTTATTAAGTATCTAATATTATTAATCCTTTAATAATATTTTATTAATTATCTAATATTATTAATCATTTAATAATATTTTATTAAGTTTATAATATTATTAATCATTTAATAATATTTTATTAATTATCTAATATTATTAATCATTTAATAATATCTTATTAAGTATCTAATATTATTAATCATTTAATAATATTTTATTAATTATCTAATATTATTAATCATTTAATAATATTTTATTAAGTTTCTAATATTATTAATCATTTAATAATATTTTATTAATTATCCAATATTATTAATCATTTAATAATATTTTATTAAGTATCTAATATTATTAATCATTTAATAATATTTTATTAATTATTTAATATTATTAATTATTTAATAATATTTTAATATATATCTAATATTATTATTCCTTTAATAATACATTATTGATTATCTAATATTATTAATCATTTAATAATATTTTATTGACTTTATAATATTATTATACACTTAATAATATTTTAATAATCTTCTAATATTATTATTTATTTAATAATATTTTATTACCTTTATTATATTATTATTTCAATAATAATATTTATACACCTTTAAATCAATAAATCAATTATATATATATTTAAAAATATATTTATTAAGTCCAAAAATACTAAAATGATTTCTTGAACATTTTTCATTTTCTGACCCGAACCAGACCTGACCCGGCCCGACCCTGTGGCGACCCCAAATCCGGGTTCCATAACCTCGAGTTTGGTTCTCACTATTCAACACATTACTAACAATTAAATACATACATTGCATTTAAATATCGCGGAATAATACATATTGGTTCCCTTCAAAAGGTTACAATACCAGGGTCTACCAACCTTAACATAAAAACAGTTCCTATCATAAGGAATTACAAAAGGTTCTTCAACAGTAAATACATATTTAAATATCTAATTAGCATGCATAAGCTAACTTAATCTCGGGCTTTTCCTTTTCCCTTATCCTTCTTCGAGCAATCGGGTCTATCTGAAAAATGGTTCATGATATAACAAGAATGAGCAACTAGTTTGCTCAGCAAGTTTAGAACAATCATGGAGATTTAATATATCATGAATGAATGAGAAATATCAATAATGATTCAACAATAGATATAACAATTGTGAATGAAACAAGATTCAAATTTTAATAAACAGACTATTTGAATCTTAAAATGCTGAGTGGTCACCAAGGACCCTGAACTAACGAGGGTACAATAGAGTTTCCTCCGACCCTTTGAGTTGTTTGGTTTTCAAGGGGATCAGCCTATTCAACCCGCTGTATATGCATTACATTTAGTCACTGGCGCCAAAATCGGTTTCCCGACACAAAATCCCCTAATTTAGGGTTGTTCAAATCTCAGTCTTAATATAAGAAATCCGCACCCAACAATGGTTTGGATAAGCTTTTAAAAGTATTCAAGTTATTGAATTTAGAAACGCAATGTCTAGCTGAACTATTAGCTTCAGACATTTTTAATACAGTTCGTGAATCAAGAACTAACAAGCTTCAAATGCACTAAGTGCGATTGTATAAACAATATGGATGTGGAATAATTTTCGATAATTAAACCACTTCAAGCTTTAACAATAAATACAAGTATGGAAACTTGTTCAACAATAATAATTGAGTAGGGTTAGAGAACTTGCCTGTCTGCTCAGCTACAATAATTGTCTAGCTTTAACTAACTTGCTTTGAAAGACCTAACATTTAATAAAGTCGGTCTAATAATTAGTACGGCGTATTTACATAACTATACGCTTAATACTGAACTTATTTACCACACATAAGTACTAACACATAATTGACATTAGTCAAAACAATATTATTAACCTTATAGACCCTTAATCACTTTAGGTTAATAATTTAATAAGTTAGAAAATATTTTTCTTAAGTGTTGGACACTTATTAAACCTTTAAACAACTTATTATAATTGTTTAATTAAATTCAATTTATTTTATTAACTCAATCTCTTTTTAATTACTATTTAATCTTGATTAAATAGAAATTAATTAATTAACTCTAGTTATTATTTAAAATAAATAATAACTAATTGTACTTACTTATTATTTAATTATAATTAAATAATAAATAATTATTGACTTAGTTTTAACCTTCTTTAATTTAATTTTAATCAACCAATAATTAACTAAGTAATTATCCTTACTTATTATTTAATTAAGGAAATTAAATAATAGTTTACTAATCTTAATCCTCTTTAATTATTATTTAATGTTAATTAAATAATAATTAATTATTTAATTAATTTTAATTATTATTTAAGGTTAAATAATAATCAATTCATTCTTATTTATTATTTAAATTAAATAATAAATTATTAATCTAATAACTTAATTTTCATTAATCGTTATTTAATGCTAATTAAATAATAATTAATTACTTAATTATCCTTATTTATTATTTAATAATATTTAAATAATAAATAATTAATTTATAAATTTTATCTCTCTTTACTTATTATTTAATAGGAATTAAATAATAATTGCTAATTTATTACCTTTATTTATTATTAACATTTTAAATAATAAATAATAATAATTTATTTAACTTAACCATGGTTTAGCTAACTAGATTAATATTTAAAATATTTAAATATTAAACTTAATGAAAAATAACCTCTCCAATATTATTTTGTATTATTATTATTTTTGTTCTAATTTTAAATTAATTTTCAAATATTTAAATTAATTAAAATTAACCCGAATGGCATTTTCGTAAATAAGTTGAAAAACCGGACCGATGGCAATTCTGTAATAAAGTTGAAAACTGATCCGAGGGCAGAAAAGTAATTTCGCCACGAAAAACACGGAGGGGCATTTTGGTAATTTCGCCGAAAATCAATACCGCGCATTGCGCGCGCCGACATATCTACGGTCCCAAAACGGTGCCGTTTTGGAACCCTGTTTGTTGGCTTCCGCGCATAACGCGCGGATGGATTTTCTTTACTCGCCAAAACGACGCCGTTTTATCCCGCGTCTGCCGATGAACAGTGGTCCGCGCATTGCGCGGCCTACCTTTTTTTTTTTTTTTTTTTTTTTTTATTTTCCAGCAGATTGTGAACAGTGCATTTTTAACACAAATTATACCTTCAATAAATCTTTAACTTCACAATAAAAATCCAAAAAAATTACCAATCACCTTATATCAATTTATAACATGAAAATTTAATTTTTCATGATTTAATATTAAAAAAATTTTATAAAAATTTTTACATCACATAAACTACTATAAATCATAACTTTTTGTGTATAACTCCATTTTAAGTGATTCGAACTTTGTTTTTCTCATAATTTAATGTTCTATAATATTAGAACATTAAATCTAAATATTATAAAAATATTTTTGGTCATAAATTTCAAGACTTGATTATACACTATTAAACACCTATTTTAGCATACAAATGATACCAAAATACAAACCAAACATATTAAACTCAAGCATGACATAAATATTACAACTACATATTAATAACTATATTAACATGTTTATACTAATATGATGATTTATTTAATTTAAAAATAAAACTTAGATTTAGAATAACCATTACCTTGATTTAATGGCTATCTTTCTTTTTCTTCCAAAGTAGTTGATGAGATTTGAAGGCATGAACCAAGAACTCCTTCTTCCCTCTTAGTATTTTGCTCTCACTATATTTCTCACTCTCAAATGCTCTCTAGCTCTCTCTTTTGGTTTGAAAATAAAAGATGAGAAATGAATTTCCAAGACTACTAAATTGTAAGTATACTTACAATGGTCATAGATATAAAATCTATATCTATCAAATCTCCATAATGAGATAGCAAGTATACTTACACAAGAAATTTAGCCCATCCTTAGTTGGTGAAAAGAGGCATGGTCATTGTACTTGAAAAAATAAAACAAGCAATCTATTAAATAAATAAATGAAAATTACAAATAAAAATCATTTTTCTCTCTCTTTCAACACATGGTCGGCTGATCCAAGTTGGGTTGTCCCAAAATTGAGTCACATTCCACTTTTTTTAATTAATTAATTAGTTATTTAATTGTTTTTTCCAAGTGGGCCAATCATTGGGCTTTAATTTAAAATACCAATTGGGCTTCTATTAAATTGTTTGGGCTATTAAATTGTCAAATTTTATTATTCTCCACTTGGGCTACTAATTGACCCATGTTGGGCTAATTTAATAATTTACACATTAATTATTCAATCCATGATTAAATAAATAATTAGATTGAATAAATAATTAAATATTCTAACCCATAAGTATTAAATTACTAAATGGACTAATAAATATTATTATTAATATTTCACATTATTTACATTAATTAATAATCGTATTAATTAATTTATTATATTTAATTCACTCATTATATTCAATTTAATTGAATATTTAATTAATAGGAAACTTATCAATTATTTTGATATTAAAACTTTAGGGTTTGTTCACTAATGTAATAACATATTAGTGACCCCCTTTAATTAATTTTAGTAATTAATTACATAATTATTTAATCACATAATTAATTAATCACATAAAAAGATTTAAATAATCTCGTAAAACTAACTCTTTGGAAATTAAATTAATAATTTAATTAATAAAGATGTGGAAATTCTAGGACATTACAGACCCGACCCGGTTCGGGTTTTTATTTTTTTCCAAAACAGTGGACTGCGCCCCGGCGCAGTGTTTTGTTCTACACACTGCGCCCCGGCGCTGACTCACAGAATGCAAACCCTAATTTTGATTTCTTGACAGTTTTGATACCCTTTGATCAAACCTTGATTAAATGAAATCTACACCTCCAAATCACACCAAATCAGTGTTGATGTGCTCCTAACTTAATGTTTTACAATATTCCATGGTTCGATCGTCTTTTTGAAAACGTTTTACACGAAATTTACGAATCGAACCACATAGGGTTGAAAAACGACATCCTTTTTTATAAGAGCTATAACTTCTTTGTTATTCATTATTTTTGAAAACTTCCAAAAGGTTTTATCTTTAAAACTCATAGATCTAGCTTTCTAGCCATAAAAATTAAATTTTGGATTTCTACATTTCAAAATACAACATCAAACATAGCATGCATGGTTAGGGTTTACCGGTAAAATTGTGTTACACATATTTCTTTAACTTCTATGCATTTCTAACCTACCAAATCATGTTATAAACACATAGATCTATGAATATACATATATTACATAGTTAAATACTTCTAGATCGTCAAAACGAGTTTTGATCGGTTAAAAATACATTTTAACCGATCAAAAGCTTTCTAGACTACAAAAATGAAATAAGATGGAGTTTAGAGAACTTTTAAACCTTTGTGATTTGTTGGCTCTCTTTCTCCTTATACCAAAGTAGTTTTTGTAGCTTGAGGACATCCACCAAGACCTTCTCTAGATTTTTCTCTCAACTCACAAGTGTGTTCTCTAACAAATGCTCTCTCTCTTTTCTCTAGAAATGTCTAGCAAATAAACTAACAACCTTGTATCAAGTGTGGAGCATCCTATTTATAGCCAATCACTAATCTAGCATTAATTCATTAATCCACCCCTGTTGGTCAATTTAATTGCTAATCATGCTTACTATTTGATTGAATGACCATTTGATTGACTCATGGAATGACTAGGGTTGCTCACCCACTATATCTTGGAGTAAATGAGAAGCAACAATGGAGCAACACACCACCCATGGTGGCCCCCACTTTGGTCGGCCAAATGGCCCATTTATTGGCCATTTTTCCTTTATTTTTTCATGCTTTAATGTTCAATTATACATATATATATATATATATATATATATATATATATATACATGGGTTCAATTGTTGACCAATTTTGACTTCCTATTGGGCTCCATGTTGGACTTAGGAAATTAATATATTGGGCTCATCCATTGAATTGGTTTGGGCTCAATTTAATTAACACATTGGGCTAGTATTTAAATAACTATGCTACATTTAATTAAATCAAGCATGGGGCTTGTTTAATTAATTACATGGGCTAGTAATTAAATTAATTACATGGGCTACTAGGTTAATATCTTTAACCTAGTTTATCAACTTATTTGGATTTAAAATATAATTCAATTAGATTTACTTTAATTATACACTTTGTTTTAATCCTTTAAATAAACATACGAGCACATAAGTACATTTATTTAATTATCTAATGCACAATTAAAAAAATTAAATTCATTGCTAAATATTTATTAAGTATATTTACAATGACTAATGAAATTCGTGGTCATTACAAAGGAATCGATGACTCATCATAAATTCAAACATGTGTTACGTCGGTTGCATTTGATTAGAGAAATCATTGAAAGAGGAGATGTCGTCTTAGAGCGTGTCGACTCTCTTGACAACATATTAGATCCATTTACTAAAGTTTTAACTCAAAAGCAGTTTGATCATCACTTAGAGAAGATGGATATTAAATACCATGGCGATTGACTTTAGTGCAAGTGGAAGATTGAAAGTAGTATGCACACAAGTCAATCATATTTCATGTGAAATTGCATATAATTTGTAATTTTATTCGTTTATTAATACAAGTTTATTTATACAAATGCATTTTCTTTATCCATATTTAATAGATAACATTAATTATGATAAATCTATAGTTGTTGAGCAATGCTTTCAGAATCATGACGATGGTGATGCTAATGAGATCTAAATTCAAGATAGCTCAAAATTAAAATTATTCATAATCGTGGAATTACTAAAATGGGGATTAGTGAATCCGGATAGATTAGTACATACTATGTTTGCTCTTATAAAGAGGATGATTGATCTTATAATCATTTATGTAGAGACATTAAAGCAAGTATGTAGGTGCTTATTAGAGAATAAGTTCACTGAACATGACTCGCTCAAGGAACACCTAATGGAGTCTTACTTGCTTGTCAATAAGAGTTCCTTTCGCGATAGTAGTACAAATGATCTTTGAACTTGAGATCATCATAGTATCTTGTGTATGATTAATTATATTTTGACATATTTCTTAAAACCTTTAGGGTGTATCAAAAGGGTATGTTCGGGTATAATAAGTTGTACATGGAGATAGTTGAATGATCAACAAAGAAAATATACCACTTCTAGTAAAAAAAGAGAATGTCGTATGCGATTCGATAAATGACAACTCAGCAGTCTTTAGCCAAGGCAGAATGAAAATTAGAAAGTAGTTTCTAATTTATATTAAATAGAGTTATTTATTTGAGAATCGAAATGCATATAATCAAATAAAATAAGACTTGACAGGAATACCATGTCTTATATTTGATTGGGACATTGTGAGGTAGAGTGATTGAAAATTATGGTAACTATTCGCTGAATAGGTTCTTTTTGATTAAATGTTAAAATCTATATTATCTAAAAAGTCGTTAATCGCTAAGGAGGCTTACCCTTATTGTAGAATAAATATTATTTATTTAAATGAATTAATGTTTTAATTTATTTATTTAAATAAGATTAGAATTGTTCTAATTGATTTATTCTACAACCGGTTTAATATGGAGAACCTAAATGGTCACACCGTAAAAGAAAAATAATTATTTAAAAAGTAAATGACATGATCATAATAATGAATTAAGTATATTTAATTTATACTATAGGGATAGAATAAATTAAATAGCTTAATATTTAGTATTTTGAAAATACTAATTATAAATTAATAAGAGAAGTGTTATTATTTATTATTATCATTATTATTTAATTCCCAAATAGTTTATGAATTAATTAATAAGAGTTCTCTTATAAATGGTAATTAAGTTCCTAAATGGTTTAGGATTTGTAATTATTATATTAAATTAATTAAGTTCCTAATTAGATTAGGAGTTTAATCAAAAACTCTATTTTTAAATGTGTTAGGATAGTTGACTATATCTATAAATAAGAGAAATCTTATTATGAATTGGGATTACATACACTTCCATAAGTTTTGGAAGAGTACTCACAAGTTCTATAAATCTGAGAAATTAGCAAGGAGAGAAAACTAGGGTTTGTCATCACCCACTTCTTGAATCATTGTTATTCCTTGGTGGATCACCTCTAGAGATCAAACACTAGGGTGACTAACGTTGATCAAAGGAATTTAATTGGTAGAATTCAAGGAGAACACGAAGGAATTGGAGTTGAACATGTACCTATGGAAAACTAGAATCTACAAGGGTATAATTATCTATCACCTTCTTGTTAATTAATAGTTATGAATAAAGGTTGATCCTGGATTATGTTTTGTAGTAAAAAATTTAAATTATGATTTTACCATGCTTCCGCTACTTATATCTAATTTGATTGTATGTTCATGGATATTACAAACCAACATTTTCCAATTTAGGTTTTTGCCCTAAATTGACTTCTTAATGTTAATAAGTGTTAAGGTTATCTACTTAAACGAAAACACAAAATTCTACACATAGATAAATATTTTTAACCTCTAGTCAGATATGATCTCATTTTAGAGTTGTATTAAGTCTTTACGATAGCTCAATGTATACTAGAGCAATTATTCTTAGGGTTTAAATTGACAACCTTAATTAAATATTGTCAGATCATATTTGAAAATTTTAGAATATTACAAATATATGCTTTTTTTGTTATTTTATTTTGTACTTTCTTATCTCTCTTACGCCTGCTTAAGTGTGCTCGTTGTGCTTGCCACCATTCATATAAGATATTTTTTAAAGTAGAAAACTTTCATTAATGCTTCAACAAATAATGGAAATAAGGGTTTCCATCGTCGTGTGATTAAGAACAAACCCTGATGTACAATGGTTTGACGGAATAATTTAGTTGAAGATGATCTAAGCACTTTTGTTTGGGTAATGGACATTGTAGGTATGTGAGGATTATGTTTTTTTTATTCTATACGAAACAATGGCGTTCTAGTCAGTTTCGTACTCACTTCATGCTGACATCACTCATTTCGCCCGAAAAGTCAACAAAATTAAAGACAAAAATGTAAGTTTAAACAAAGACCAATTTTAATGAAATCAATATCGAAAAAAATTCAGAAAAATAATTCTCTGACAACAACGCCAAAAACTTGTTGGTCGATATCGGAGTTGTTTATTTATATTTTATTTATTAGTTAAATTCCGATCTCGAATTTGTTTAAATGAATAACGTGCAAGTATACATAGTCAACAAGCAATAAAGTGATAATAAAAGTCGATCCCACGAGGAATTACTTCTAATGTTTTCCAATTATTGAGCATAACAAGCCAATCTTAGTTAAACGGTTGATTGAATTAAGCAAGTGAAATGGAAACAGACAAATTAACATTTAAACTATTAAAGCAGTAAAGATAAAGGAACCTATAAATGCATTTTCTCCCAAAATATCATTCAAAACTCCTAACTCTCCTCATTTGATCTTACGATCACGATGACTTGTCAATCGAGAACACAAAGCATTTATACGCCTCTTTTGAAGGATATACAAACAAATCCCATATAAACCTATCTCATTCAACAGAATTTAGACAAGATCACCCCAAGCTAAGCAATTCACTATCTGTTTATGAGAACTGACAAAGCAAGGATTTAAAGTCTAGATTCTCACTTGGTTATATGTGGCATATATGTATATGTCTATCCTACGCACAAATTATGAATTCACTCTGAAGAACAAGTAACATAACACATGTTATCACATTTGGGTCTAAACAATATAATCAATTTTCTAATTTCATATAGGTTACCAAACTAATCACTTGGCCAAGCAATTAAACATGATGAACTTAACATGATAAGCCAACTCATATGGTGTCAACCAAGAGAACACACACCTAAGCCAACGAAACACAAAGATATGCAAAATGCTAAATAAACTTCATTTGGACATTTTGTTGAAGACTTGGCATGCATAATGAAATTCTTCTTTCAAAGAACTCACAAATGCAACAACAACCAACTAGGAGAGATATTTAATTCAAACTACATAATGGATACCCAACACAATCAAAGATTCCATGCTTAAACCATAGCAATTAAGTAATACTTTATCCAATAAGCATACAAGATACACATAGCTAAATGATAGCAAAACACAAATCAGAATGAGTCAAACATGTTATGGATTACCTAGAACACATAGATATTACATCCTTGTATCAATATTCATCCAAGTTTCAAAAATTAACCAACATCAATGAAAATACATGAAATTGAAAAGATTAGATAGAGAAACTATGTGACACCCCCAAATCTGGGCCCACACAGCTCAAACTTGAGTTGTCAAAAGACTACAACAAAATTATTATAACGTTTAATAATACAGGGAATAATAATACACAACTAAGTATTCACTATTATTGTCACACTATTTTACAACACGTGAAGACTACGATAGCTATCCCTCGGACTCTCACTCCATCCCCCAGCTAGACCCAGCTACATTATCATCTCCTGTTGAAAAACAATGGAACAAAAAGAAAGGGTGAGCTCAAATAGCCCAGTAAGAAATATCATGACTAAGATAATGACGAATAAATTATCATTAGCCTTCAACAGTTGAGTTCTTGATAGAATACAATAGACTACAAGGTTTATATCAAAAATTTGAAGTTAAATTCTTGAACAACGTTCAGATCAATAATAGCAGCGGAATAAGAAATCTATTAAAAGAATAATGCAGACTATAATGTCCACTCGCTTCTTTATTTAGGAAAAACATCATCAACTTTGCAAATTCACAGTTCCTGGTCATAATCATGCAAATCAACAGTTCATCTTTGCACTACGGGTCAAAGATATTCAATATATCACCAACGGTCATGATTATACCAGTATTCAGCATTTGGTCATAATCATACCAAACAATAGTTCATCTTTGCACTACGGGCCAAAGATATTCAATATAACACCAACGGTCATGATTATACCAGTATTCAGCTTTTGGTCATAATCATATCAAACAACAGTTCATCTTTGCACTATGGGCCAAAGAGAACTTTCACCACGTATCATAAAAGACACCGAACAGATGCATCGCCTTTAACCTATTATATCGCCTTTAACCTATCATCTGTTCAACAATTATATCACATCTGTGCCCCCGGCCACAGATATTCACAACAACTTATTTCTTGATGATTAGTATAAATAACAGTGATACAAATGATGAACAAAAGAAACAGGATAAACAATAAGTATCAGAAGTTTACTTTGTGCAGATTCAAATAATGTCCAAATTGTCAACATGATGTGGAGTGAAATTCAAAAATGATATTCAAGATCCACAGTTCAGAATAACAGTTACAATTCAATAGAAATGTTTAGAAAAATAGGAAGGTTCAATTGAAATGATATTAGATGAAGTGCAAACTATTAAAGAATGTATTATCATTTCAGGAAACTTTACCAACAAGAGACAATAAGAAATGAATACGAAGGGTAATTCACCAAATATGCAGTAGTCCGCGTAGTCAGATTATTCTTAGAGATTAATAAGGACTGAATACGAGAGGTTATTCACCAAAAATGCGGTAGTCCGTGTAGTCAGGTTATTCCCATAAATTAATAAGGAATGAATGCGAAAGGTTATTCACCAAACATGCAGTAGTCCGCGTAGTCAGGTTATTCCCATAATTTAATACATGGAAATAAATGACACATCTTATAAGTAAGTGAGAAACGATATTATTTTCGAGAATCAAAGAATAATAATCCCTCACCGTAGTAAGTTTGAATAAAGGAAGATGAAAAAGATGGTATCCCTTACCGTAGAAAATTTAAATAATAGAATATGAAAGAAGATGATATTCCTTACCATAGTAAGTTAAAATAATAGAATATGAAAGAAGATGACATTCCTTACAAGTAAGTAAAGAAAATGACATTCCTTACCGTAGTAAGTTTAAATAATAGAATATGAAAGAAGATGATATTCCTTAACGTAGTAAGTTTTAATAATAGAATATGAAAGAAGATGATATTCCTTACTGTAGTAAGTTTCAATAATAGAATATGAAATAAGATGATATTCTTTACAAGTAAGAAAATAATATCATTTATGATGATGAAAAGAATAATACCCCTTACCGTAGTAAGTTTAAATAATAGAATATAAAAAAAAGATGATATTCCTTACCGTAGTAAGTTTCAATAATAGAATATGAAATAAGATGATATTCCTTACTGTAGTAAGTTTCAATAATAGTATGAAAGAAGATGATATTCCTTACCTTAATATTGTGAAACAAATTTATGGTCGAACAAATCCTTCCTTGTTTGTCTATGCAGCAGTAAAGAATCTGACTTTTAAGTCTTCTAGAGTTTTCAAAATCTCTTTATGTTTTTAAAATAATGCTACTCTCGAAAAGATACATGGTATAGACTCAAGATTCACTCAATTTGAAGTTAATATGAATGAATTATGAATTTTCAAAACTAAGACTGAAAATAGTGATGAAAATCAGAATAGGTTACGGTTTTTAGCATTTTAAGGCATGAAGATGATTTCAGATAACTTTTCTTCCTTCTTCAAAGTTGTAGAGGACGAAAAACTGAACAGACATGCTTTCAATTCATCAAATTCTGACAAATAATGAATTTACTATGATTTTTCAAAAGAGTTGTTGTACATAAGGAAATTTCACTCAAAAATTCAAAGAAGAATGCAAAAGATTTCAAAATCAGGAATGACTTAGAATATAAATATAATACTCTAACTGATATTTACCAATCCATGAGGTAGCCTAGCATACATAGAGAGAAACTTACACTAAGAAATTTTTTAGAGAGTGGAAGAAAATGTATGTAAGAAAGTTATAAAAATTTTCTTAAGTTAATGACTCTATTTATAGCCAAAATCCAAGATTCCTTAATTTAATCCAAACCATTCATTTTCTTATCTTTAATCTATACCATTCATCTAATAAAACAACTAACAACTAACTTTATATATAAAACAACTAACTTTATATATAAATCCATTATCTTTATATATAAAACAACAAAATTTATATATAAAATAATTAACTTTATATAAATCAATTAACTTTATATATATAAAATAATTAACTTTATATATAAAACAATTAACTTTACATAAATCAATTAACTTTATACATACAATAATTAACTTTATATAAATCAATTAACTTTATATATAAAACAATTAACTTTATATATAAAATAATTAACTTTATATAAATCAATTAACTTTATATATAAAATAATTAACTTTATATAACATATATAAAACAAATAACTTTATAAATTATTTTAACAATAATTCATCAATTATTCACAATTATTCATTATTATAACCAATTGTTATAAGTGCAATGTAGTTGATTTTCTAAGTTAGATAAGCAAATAAATTAACTAATAATATAATACAACAGTTTAATCAACATCATAATAATGATAACAATAATGCTGAAAATAAATAGAAGAAAGAGCACGTTACTGTGTAACAACAATTATTGATTTAATAATGTGAATTATTGTGCATATACTACTGTGACAATTATCAGTTCAATAATATAAATTATTGTGCATGTAACAATTATTGGTTCAATAAAGTCAATATTGTACAACAGCCACTTTATCAGTTCAATAATATGAAACACTGTGCAATACCGTGTGCTACTGTAGAATACCGTGTGTTATAGTAAAATACCATATGTTACTATTCTTTTATCACCGGTATTTTAACAGTTAAAAGTGATAACACCATTGACTATTTTTATTTAAAAAGGTTACTTCTATCATTTTCTATATCCGACAAATATTTCGTTGTGGGGTCCACTAATAATTAGTTATTTCAGCGCCGTTGTACGACCCGAATATTCTTCGACAAAACGAATATTCCTTGACTAAACGAATATTGTCCGACATAATATAATTTGCACATAACATCCTTAACTTTTAACTTTGTCAATTTAACCACTTATTGTTTCAAAAAAATATAAATGAAGAAAAATTAAACTTTGTATTTCATAAAATTCGGGGTCTTACAAACTAGCTGTCACCCAATTCTCAAGCCCCAAATCTTTAATCTATAACTTCCAAAATGAAGTTAGTCTCCATTCCTAGCTTCCATGGAAGGTGACTCTCACTATTTTTAGCCTCCCAAATCACCTCTAGTCGCCTCCCAAAGAAGAGAATAAGAGATATTGAAAATTAGGCAACATTTGGCCTTTTAAGGGTTGAAATCAGCAGACTTGACTGCTGCAACGGTGGTATTGGGTGCTGCAGCGGTGCTGCCTTGTCTATTTTTGGACTACTTTAGCCTCTTTTAGTATTTTGGGCATAACTCTCACCTTCTATTGAGATGATTCAAGATATTTTTGAAAGCTAAGAAGGAGATATACAACTTTCATGTTTTACAAAATTAGAGATTCTAGCTGGATCAATGTCTAAATTGGGCCTGAAGTGGTTGCAACGTCAATGACACACTGAAAATGAAAATATGATAACTCTAAGCTTTGATCTTCATAGCCCTTATTCCAATTATTTTAAAATACATAAAAACATATATAAGCAATATATAAAACCTAAACAAGATTAAAACACAATAAAACTAAATAAACTGTTAAAGACTTCACAAATTATCAAGGCCGAAAATGTTAAATAAATAGTTATAAAAACCAATCATCACCCACCATCCGCCCCGCCACAACCCACAACACTGCCATGGCTACCACAGCCCACAACACTTCCCACGTCGCCCCTATAATCTTTTGTTTACCCATCAGTTTTCATCTCGAAATAAATAATAAACCATACAAATCTACAAAATAGGCAGATCCGAGAACTAATTTTTAATTGATTCTTGTTTCTCTTTTATTTTCTGGTCAGATGTAGTGTTAATTTAAGTAATAAAAAAAAAGGAATGGAGTATGTGATTCAGGGGAAGTATAGAGAGAGAGGAATGGGGGTTGATGATCCGAGATCCGAAAATCCCTGACAATAACCAAAATGGTTTCAAAATCAGTTCCTAAGTCGAACTCACTTAAATCATGAGGAATTGAAAACTAAAACAAACCAAACGATAGATCTTGATTGATCACCTCAGATCAACTAATTGTGAAAAAAATTCATCAAACTTCTTCCATTCATCTTCATCTGCAGAGTGAGTCAGCTGACCAGGCACGACGTCCCTTGTTCTATGCCAACTCATATGCTCAGCAATGTGGGATGACATGAATATGCGTTGAAGCCTCAACGCAAGAGTAAAGTACTGTAAGATCTTCTTAGACACATGTTTTTCCTTCCCCCCACGTTTAGTCGTTTTGTACTGAGGCAAGTTGCAGATCACATTGCACTTTATCTCTGTCCTCCCCCATAGTATAACATGCAATCATGTTCATAAGCATTGATTTTCTCATACCCCAGATTCAATCCCTTTACCATCTTCTTCACTTCATAGAAATTCAAGGGTAGATTATGATCCTTTGGTAAGAACTCGCTGATAAGAGCAATCAAGTCATTGAAACCTCTCTCACTACAATTATGTTCATTCTTGAAGTGTAAGAGCTTCGTCACTGCAGATAGCCTGGTGTGCTTATCATTTTCATTGTACAGTGGGACCGTAGATTCAGATAACAACTTGTAAAAGTCAGTTGTTGTGTCATTTAGCTCTTGTTGAGCACTACTTGATGAATGCTCTTTTGCACTTTAATCAATATTGTTAGGGCCATAAGCATTGACCAACATCTCCACGGCATCATAGCTATCGCCATATGGATCCCCATGAACTGGTTGGTCTACACTGTAGGTCATTTCCCTGAACCCAGCTGATTCCCCGTAATGAATCCATACAGAATAACCATCCTCAAATCCATGTGAAAACAAGTCAAACTTAATGTCGTTGACTTTCTTCCAAATCAGGTTTTTACACTTGACACACGGGCATCTCATCTTTCCGTTCTAATTATCAGCATGTTCATTTGTAAAGTTCAAAATTTGCAGACCCCATCACGATACTCAGGCAGTAATCCTTTCCCATTAAGCAGTATACTACAGTACATCAAACTCCGGTCGTATAACATCTTTAACTGAACAAAATGCACTATCAAACTAGGGTGATTACCATATGTGCTCTATGTATGAATCTTACATATTTTCAGCTCGTAGCTACAGGGGTCAGTCTTCTATCCCGTTCATAGATGCGTCTCTTCACTAGTGCCAACACCTTGGGTATGTTTTTTCTGTTTCAAGAAATTTTCGGTAGCACCTCCTCATGATCTCCAATTACACGAAATGCACCAAGAAAACTTAGTCTAGGCATGCACTCAGAGAATATGTAGAGATACCACCCAAAAAATCCTCAAAACAAAAAACACGTGCTCAAGCCATTGACACATATCTAAATGAGAGACATAACATCTAGGAATAGTCTCAAATTGAGGACTATTCGGTATTCACTCCTAATGAGTGAATGTTGAACGGGTACATGCACACATATTTAGTTTATTTTAGCTGTGAAAAACTAAGCAAATGCTACTTAGTTTATTTTTCCAATAGGAAAACTAAGTAAGTGCTACTAAGTTTAAGAGAACTATTATTTGAATATATTATAGTATTTTTACTTTATTTTATGTAGCAGTGGAACTAAGTAAATGCTACTTAGTTTATTATATTATAATACTTTATTTTATTTTAATTTAATATATTATTTTAATTAATTTAATTTAATATATTATTTTAATTAATTTAATTTAATATATTATTTTAATTATTTAATCTAATTTAATTATCTTATCTTATCTTATCTTATATATCCTATCTTATCCTATCTTAATTATGTTATTTTATTTTATTTTATTTTATGCAATTGAATAATCCCGACAAAATTTTTGTCGAAAATAGCAAATATCACATTGCAATTAGCTGGCTATCAATACACTGACAGAACCCAATATCAAATTATGAACATGTACTGCAATTGCACAAATTAAACCCCCAAATTAAAGCAATTGTAAGATTCTTCAGTAATTTAATTAAGCCAAATTGTACAAATCTAACCCAAATTGAAAGTATATATCACACAACTGTTATTATATACTCAACATGTGATTACCTAATTATTAGCAATATTTCTTTTAAATGGAATACTAAATGATTAAATAAATGTTAGATATTAAAGTCTAGTTTGGTAAAAGAAATGTATAAAAGGAAGATTAAATTTCTTCTTCTTATTATTTAATCTATGTGTTATAAGAACCTATAAGGGTTTATTATGATCATGTGAAGAGATGGGTAAGCTATATACATAATTATAAAATGTATATTTATTTAAGGAATAAAAAAAAGAGCCAACATGATTTAAATTGGAAAGGTTGTGTAATGAGTCTATGTGAATGCTTGTTCAAAGAGATAATTAAATTGTGATTTAATTAATTAATTGATTTAAATAAGGAACAAAGGTAAGGACATGGAATTTAATTGATGTAATTAAATTACATGTGGTATGGATTAAAAATTTAAGTTATTTAATGTAAATAACTTGAATATTGGCCATGAGGGCTAGGTAAATAAGCTAATTAACTAAGTAATTAATTTAATTATAAAATAAGGTTCACTAATTATTTAAATTAAGAACCCAAATTATTACGTAATAAGAATTTGGTATATGTGTAGCATTTTAATTACAAGCCCAATGGAATGAAAGGAGCTAAGCCTGAAACGATTAACTGATTAAATTTAAATGAGCCGAATGTTTAGTACACCAAGCCCAAATCCTGGAATCAATTTTCAATCACAGCCTTGCTACACTCGGCCAATTTCGGCAGCTAAGGAAGGAGAAAGGAGTAATCAGTTTGGTTATATGCGTAACTAATTAAACTGGCGTAACTAATTAAACTGACTAAGGAAGTTGTTCGGTTGGCACAAGTGGGGACGGGTTGCGACAGCTCTATGTCAGAAGACGGAGTAGACTATTTGGCTGCCCAATGAGAAGGGATGGAGTAGAGAGCTATAGGCGCTGGGTAGAGTTCACTTAGGGGCCATTAGGGGCTAAACACTGATGGAACAAGGAGAGTTCTTCTATAATACTCGGCTCCTTCTAACAATAAAACTCTCACTGTAGCTGCAAGGCATAATATAACAAAACAAATAGTGACGCAGAGAGAAAACGAGCGTCGACAGACTGTGAAGAAGATGTCAGCAGCTGAAAACCTTTCTTTTATCAAACAAAGACAAGTAATCATCAAGCTATAAGGTTAGAAATGTTTCAACTTAATAACCTTTTCATTAGATTATGTTATGTAAGGTATGATTGTATATATCAATGTTTATTGTTGATTTCTTGTGGGAGTATTGTTGTGATGGAATGTTTTGGGGACCATGAAGGGTTTGGATGGTATAAGGTTGGAGAAATAATGGAAATTTTGTGTGTTTATGTATAAATGTAGTTATGAGAATGATGATTTAATGTATTGCACACCAAGTATTTGATAATTGACCTAAGTGACATAATTTGACAAACTGTGTAAATTTGAAGCATGATTTTCTGATGAAAGAATTTGATATGTGTTGTGAATAGAAGTACATGATTTCTAGAGAGTATTTCATGAACAAAAATGTAATATATGTTGATTGATAACCATATACTTTAATGAAACCAAAGAAGGAAGTTTCTAAGCTTTGTAATCAACATGATTATTTTCAAACTAAATGAATCCATATGTGGTTAAGTTGTAAAATCCATGGAATCCTAGAGGTTTAGTATGCCCTTCATGAAAATCAAGGATGGAATGGTGAATTTATGTTTTCAAAATCATTTGTTATCAAGTGTAGTATCAAACCAATATGGAAACTAATTTGGCATGAATTTATGTATACATGATGAGGTACTAAGATACATGAGAATAAGTTGGGTGTTATGTGATTTGAGAACCATGAATCTTGCATGAATGAAATGGAAAAGTAAACAAAACTCTTAATTTTGAAAGGTCTGTGTGTGAACCACCTTTCATGTCATGCTTCGAATTGGCATAGTTTTGAACTAAAGGTTGTTTTGTACTTTGAAACTTTCATGACTAAAATGGATATTGAAATCAGGCCATTTTTGCAAATAAAATCTAAGGAGATTGATTGTTTGGTTGAATTTCAAATGATTTCACTAAAATAATTAAAAGTTATTTTAAATGTAAACATAAACTTATAAAGCTAATGTTTTGGAATAAGATAAATCAAAAGTGGGTTATAAGTGGTTTGAAAACCAAGTTTGGAGAATGTAAATCCTAAATGGTAGGATTATATGTGATATATGTATATATGATGTTTTCAAACAAAATGGTTTAACCTTGTACGAGAGGTTGAATAAATGTAAAACTTAACGTTGTATGCTTTAAATTCAAAAGCTTATAAGCTATAGGTTGTGGTTAGTTCTAACACTAACCTAAATTAAATGAGCAAAAATGTACTATGAATCATGTTTATGATGATTGATACAAGAAAGATAAGCTATTTTGAAAGCTAAAAATGGTAAAACATGATTTTTTGGTTGGTAATAGTTAGATAAAATATTAGAGCTTTTAGTTGTAAAATTTGAAACCCAACAAGGTAAAAATGGTATTCAAACTCAATGAGAGTATGGTTGGATGATTTCCTAAGACTAGAAAGCTATGTGGATGAGTTGAAATGAATGAAAGTTCGAAAATCTGAAGTTCAAAAAAATCTGGAAGAAGGGCTCAGGGCGCGTTGTCCCTGTATAAACCCCAACGCGGGGCAAGCCGGACCATCTTGTTATTCTTTGCCGAACTGGCGCGTCCTTTGCTCTGCAGAGCGGGGTGCTCTTCCCTGCAGTTTTGGAAAATGTTTCTTTTTGAAAAATAAAATCTTTGTGGGACCCAAGTATAATATAATTGATGAAATATTATAAGATTAAGTAAAGATGAAGTTGCTGTGTGGGGTTCCAATGTTAGTTCAGGGACAATTTTAAATATTGGATCAATGAAGCTATGTATAAGAAGATGTTGAAATTAAACTAAACCAATATCTATGGTATGTTAAGATATGTTTGTGCGAAATGGAACAAACGGGCATGTGTTAAATAGATAAGATCACCAAATTGAATGATTAAAATGCTAAAGACAAGAATTGAATTGAGGTTTTGTGATTATTCTAAGTCGTACGATAATAGTCATGAATTAAATAAGGATGATATGTGCTATGTGAATAGGACTAGTACATGTATGATTAATCCTTTTCGTTCTAGAAATTATTGATGTAAGAAATGAGTGAAGGGCTTAGTTTTATTTTGAATAAACTAAGTTAAATAAACCTAGATGGATGATACTTAACCAATGGGTAAGGTTGTTTAGTGTGATATGCACACAACTAGCTACTAGTGCCACAAGCTAGTACATGGACTAAAGTAAGGTTTAAATAAGGAAAATGGTTAATAGTTATAAGAGATTCATTGGAGGCCGATGTTATTAAATATAAAGGCAATACCAAGAACGACAAGTAAAATTAAAATCTTAAAATAAGATTAAGCTTTGAGTGATAATGTGCATTATTGATCCTACATACTGTGTAGATCATGCGAAGGACGCGAAAGGTTAGCGTAATGCTAAAGCGCCGGTACATGCAAGTTTTTTAGTACTTGCTTCTATATGTGAAATGTTATTGTGTGAACTTGTTTTAATGTGCCTTTGTGCAATAATGTGTTATGAACTGTTGTTGTTTAGTTGTTAATTAAGTGTATTTGTTCTTCTTGAACTGTATAGCTTGTGAAAAAAGAAAAACATGATAATATGAATCATGAATTATGTTTTAATATGTCCTTATGCATAAAATGGCGTACATGAATATATTGCTAAGCATGCATGATACATGGATTATGTGTTAAGTGTTAACTCTTAAACTTGTTGAGCCGTCGTGCTCATTCTTGCTATAAATAAACTCTTTCAGCTAAGTACGTGATGTTGGGGGATTCCGGTCAAAAACAAATAATAAGAATTGTATATCGTTATTGTCGGAATTGAAGCCAAGTCTGAGCAAGATGTTACTGTCAGAATTATAGTATATTTTAATAAAAACTTTTTTGGGGGTAAACAATGTTGTCAAGATGTACAATCTAGAGTATGGTAATGTTGCATTGTATTCAATTTATGTAATTACTTGTATTATCACAAGTCTTGAATTATAGTTGGGATAAAGATTAAGTGTTAGAATTATGTACTAGGATTTTCGTAGTCGTTGTATTAGATTTGATTAGTATGTTTATGATCTTGAGTAGGTAGAGAACAACGGAAATATTTCAATTCAGGGAATAAACAGTGTTGTAAAAGTTTTTAAAAAAAATAAATACATAAACTACTTTTTATCAATGATTTTATTGGTGAATATTATGGTTTTAAGTTTAAGGTTGTACAATAACGCACGAGGTCGCCTGTAGCAAGTACATGAATTTTCGGGGTGTTACACAACACATATACATACTTCAAATATGTCCAAATTGACAGGAATATACTTCAAATTAAATATGTCCCAAATTACTTGCATCAAATATATATTTCCCAAATTAACAACAAATTGACAGCAATATACTTCAACATACATAATCAAATATTTTTGACAGCAATATACTTCAAATACGTCAAAAATTGAAAACTCAAATCTCTGCAACTATTGAAATTGGTTGAAATTAACTTACCTTGAAATGGAGGTTGAGCGAAAGCTACTTAATTATTACAATTCTACTACCATTGACTTCTATATTGCGGCTTATGTGTGGTAGTCGTTAGTTGCCGAAGATGTTTGGATGATGGGGACCGACAATGAGGGTAGCGACGTTGGAGGTGGTTGCAATGACGGGGGAGAAAGAATAGAGAGAGTTAGTGAGAAAAGACTAAGAGGTAGAGAGAAAAAAACACAGAATGCAGCAGGGGAAGAAATGAAATGTTTTAGGGTTATAACATAACTATTTTTGATAGAATTCCGTCGAAATTAAGTAATGTTCGACAGAACTTCCGTCGGCCATAAGTGTATTTTTGTCGAAAATAACTTTGGCGCTGACCGGAATTTTTGCGTCAAATGACGGTTCTTATGTCCGATGAAATTCCGTTGGGATTAATATATTTTTGACAAAATTATTATCGACCTAATTATCCATAAGAAATTGTCTATTTACAAGGGAATTTTTGTCGGAAATAGCTATTTTTCTTGTAGTGATCTAATATTTCTTTTCCCATACTTAATTCTGAGTCATCTATAACATTATGGAATATTTTCCATCAATAAATTAACTCCTCATTATGACATTATTTTAATATTTCCATAAACTTTTCCAATAATCTCCGATATTTAGATTTTTCGATGCTAAGTGCTTCTTACATGACTCCCTGCACATCTCCATCCTTAATTTTGTATAGGGATATCTGAGTGAGGATCATCAGAGCCAATTCCTTCGACCGGCTCATCCCCGCAGTCGTCTTTCATCCCATTCCTACCGACGATTGGTTTTGCGTTCACTCACTGACAGGTTAGAGTTGATCTTGTGACAACCCGAATTTTTTGAGAATTATTTTAATGAAAAATAAATTAGAATTTAATAAATAAAATTCTTATTACGAGGTGTAACGAGTTTGAATATATATATATATATATATATATATATTAAACGAAAAATGAAATGTATATATAAGTGTAATATATACATGTCTGAATAAAAATATAGATGAGTTGTATATCTTTTGTAATATGTGGTTATGTGGAGAGTTAATTATGTATATATTTATAAGTGAAATATATTACTCTAACTGAAAATAAAATTTGATAGTTAAGTTAACTATTAAGTTTATAGTTTGAATTAATTACGAGATGAAATATGGAAGAGAAAAATAAATTAATTAATCAATTTATATTAATTAATTGAGATTAAGTTAAAATTATATTATGAAATAATATAATTTGAATATTAAGCCTTGAATGGCAATGAATTTATTATGAATTAAATTTCATAAACGGGTAATTAATTCGCTTAAATAAAATAGTAAATTAATGTATGTATTGTAATTTTAATAAAAATGAGGGAGTTATTTAAACTCATTATTTTAGCATATTACATATGAAGGTAAGATAATGGCTTAATATATTATATTACGCCAAACAAATATAATTTAAATACGAAATGAGTTAATTAATTCACTAATTGAAAAGTTGTGGATTAATATATTGATTAATTGAAAGAAGAAAGTTACTTTCTTTTATTTAGTTAATGATGAGAATTATGTTACAATAATTAAACTATAACATGAATAATGGCTTAATGTATTATATTATGTCAAACGGATGTATATTAAAGATGTGAGATGAGGGACCTATATAAATTAAATAAATATTGGTATCAAGTTAATAAATTAAATTAATGTTTAACTTATGGTTAAATATATTAAAATAATATATTTAATGAATAAATAAATTGTTTGGAGAACAATTTATGGAAGGAAGTGATTAAAATTAATTTTATAAATTAAATAAGCCATTTAAAATAATTAATAATATAAATATTAATTATTTTAATAAGTGATTTGTTACACTAAAAGTGTTAAATTTAATTATGGAGTAACTCCATAATTAGTGAAATGATTTTATACATAATCACAAATGTATAAACTTCTTAAAATATGTGTTAATAATAGTACATATGTTGATTAATATATATAAATATAAATTTTTCGTATATATTTATATAATTATATTATACTTGAAATGTTTAGAATGCAATATGCTGGTATTGGCGATTAAATGAAATACTGAAATCATTTTTTTTGTAGCAAGTGAAAGGCATGGATGCTAATTACTCTGATAGTGGAATTGCACGTGTACGCTTACTAAGCTTATTGACATTCCACCTAGCTTTGTTGTATATGTGTGTATAGCATGCAAAGGAGAGATAATAAGTGGGTTCTCTAGCAAAAATTTACAACCATATTCAGTCTTACATTCTTCCAAATTATTAAGTTCAGGGCATTTATACTCCTAAAAGCTACAAACCAAAAATGTTCATGAGCTGTACAAAAATCTCTCAACAAAATTAGAGAGGAAATAATGAAAGTTGTGTTACAAATTTATATTACAGAAGGAATTGATCAAAGATCAACAAGAGGAAGCTAATTCAGCCAAATCGAAATCTGGGCAATAAATTTCTGCAACCAAACCTTTAATGAAGGTATAAACTTCTTTCTTTAATAATCCATAGAAATTAGTTTATTTTAATTATAAATGGTGAATTGAATTTGTTGTGGGAGTTTGGAATTGAGGAACCATGGAGGGTTCGGTTGATATAAGGTGGATTTAAGGGTGGAATACATGAATTATATTTTGAATTTACCTGAAAACTGAGTTTGATAAACATGCATGAAAGGTGTTTGTAAAAATGTCTCAATGAAAAGAAATGGTTAAAAACCTAGAATTTTATAATTTATTGAAGATGAATTGAAGGTGTTTATGTTTTTGGATTGTTTAGATTGAATTGGTTTAAGAAAACATGTTGAAAAGCTTGAAGATGCAGAACTCTGTTTATTTATTTTTTCTGGTTCTGGACATGAGCGTCGGGGCACTCATAAAATTGTTATAACCCGATTTATAAACTATATAGGTTATGCAGGAAATAAGATCGTATGGGTTTTGATAACCGACGAATAGAAGTTGATCATGGATGTTCGATTATCGTATTTCGTACAGTGATAACGTAAATCGAGGCAAGTTCTTTCAGTCTCGTGTGCCTTATTTGTTCAAATGTGTTATGTGAATTGATTAAGAGCATGATTAAAGTGTGCATACGGTGCAACTATATGAATATAATTGTTGACGTGCAGTTGATGAAGTTGATTAATTGTCTTGTGTTGAATGTATAAACTGAGAAATAGATGACATGACTTAAATGATACGCGGCATGAAATGTATGATGCATATATAGATGCATATAATGAGACATATGATGCATGTATAAAATGTGTAATACGAAATATTTCACACATGAATAAAATGCAAGTATGTATGCTACGTGAAGCATGAAACATGTTAACTATTAGACTTGTTGAATCGTCGCACTCATTTTTGCAAATATTTTATTTGAAGATCAACTTAAGGATTATCCGATGAATGTGACAGAAGAGATCTGAAGTTCATTTAGTAAACATAAATTCATTGTTGTCTTTAGAAATGGAGGTTTTAATCGTAATGACTTGTAGTAAGAATTAATTAAGTTGTATCACATTTCAAGATTTGAATAAAAGATGTGCGTTTCAAACATGAATTGTAAGCTATAATTTAATCATTGTAAGGTATAATGATGCGGTTCAAATACTATATGAAAGATTGTATATTATATGATTATAGTTTGCTGTTTTGAAAATTGGGCTTGTTATATTGTAATGACCAAGACTTTCCTATGTAACATTTTATTTAAATTAAATTAAATTATGTGATTTTTTTTTTATATGATGAGAGGAGATAAAGGAATACATGATTATATGTGTATATTTAAATTAAGAATTAAAAGGAAAGTCAACATGTAACTAATTTAAAGTAATTGATTATATATATCTTTTAACTAAAAGTTTTGCTAATTAAATTAACTGACTGAAAGGATGGCCTTCACTAAAAAAAAAAAAAAAAAAAGGATCATTGGCAACAGAGACATTGCCGACAGTTGTTGATAATAATAGTAATAACGATGGGGTAGCCGTCGCTAATGCGTTTCGTCGGCAATAACCTTTTCCCTCCTTTTCCTAGTTGGCGGTCGATGGATGTCCGTCGAGAATGTCTATACTCCGTCGGCAATGAGGTAGGATTTGGCAGGAAATTTTTGCGGTGGAGGGAAAAGTTATAGGTGACGGACAACAAGGTCGACAGCCTCGCCGTCGCCAACGACTCAATAACGACGGGGGTAATGTCGACGGATGTGCCGTCAAGAATGAGTCATTTTTTTAAAACCCTAATCGCGACGGCAACGAGTCCTATTGTTTTTTTCTTCTCCTGATTTTGGTTTTTCCCTCTCAATCCCAGTCGCCCATTTGCTCAATGTATCATCTTAGTTCCATTTCGCCCAATTGATCATCACAGTTTGTCCAATTGATCATCCTAGTAGAGATTACAAGTCCGTTGTCGCAACTCCTTGCTGCCCAACGTCCGATAGTGGCTGCAACTCCTTTCTGTCGTACTTCTGTTCGCCACCGCTTCCTCTGCTTCCTTCTTCTTCTCAACCCCTTATTTGCCCCAAATTCCATATCTAAGTTGGCCACGTCCTTGGTGGTACAACACTACAGCAGCCGGTCATCAATTCCCTTGTCATCCCCTTCATATATCCAGGTAATTCCCTTAACGTTTATGTAAGATTTTAGTTTTAAGTAGGAAATTGATTCTAGTCAAAAGGAGTGTAAATATTTGATTTGTCCTTAATAAAATATTTCAATCTACCTCAATGTGTTTTGTCTATCGTGTTGTACTAGACTGTGAGTAATGGATATTGCTGCCTTGTTAGGAGTGGGGTTAATTAGTCCTGTAGAATGTTGCCCTGGTGGTTAACTTACTATGGAGATTTCCTTTAGAGCCTAATTCCCTTTGACATAAGGTCATTTGTAGTAGGCTGTATTTAGGAACTTTTAACACCAGTCGGAAAAGAATATTGAGATTTTAAAATTGGGATTAATGATCTAAGGGTTAAACAACCATTAGAATTGAAATTGTAGAAAATAAAGAAATATGCTAGAAAAGAAGAAAAGAAACTTGGTTGGTCTAACTGAAAATGAAATTCTTTAATAATGAAATTGGAGCTTGAATCATCTTCTGTTTGATGGGCTTAATTATCTTAAACTGAGGAATAAAAATAAAGGTATGATTTGCTGCATTTTGCTTGTTAATTTCTTCTACTAATATTGTGTTTTTGCTTGTGCTACATTAATCCTCGTCTCCTTTATGCTCCTTTATTGTTTACCAAATATTTTCGTGAATTGATTTCAAAACCTAGTTGATCATGAATTTATTGGTATTTAGAAATATGAATTTATTGATATTTGAATAATTTTTTATAAAATGAGATGTTCCACCATATAGATTATCTAATATCCAAAATAAACAGAGTAAGGTATCATTTGTATTTTGTAGTAGTCGATGTATCATTTATAAACTCTTTTTTTATATAGTTACATATATCTAGATTCCAAACAAGTTATTACTCTCCACATTCCAAGTTTTTCAAATTATTTTTAAAAAATAAATTAACAATATATATTGCCTTTGTTTCCACAAATATTGGATAATTGAATTTTAGATATTTCTTGGTGTTAAAGATGACAAAACTCTATGGCAAATTAAGAAGATAGAAAAAATAGCATTCTTGGTACATATTAAATCATTTTTGAGCGGGCTCGCTTATGCATATAAAATTGGCTATATCCACCTCTCTTTATAATACCATATCTTGTATTCATTTTAAAGTGACCAACAGATAGTGGGCCAGTTTTTGACCCAATACAATAATTAAATAATACAAGTGGGATAGGTTAAAACTATCTATAACTTTTAAATTTAATAAAGAATTTAAGATCCATAAAATATCAGCTCAAGAATTGAATTTGAAAATATGAGATCATCTCTAAAATTATTGTAATAAAAATTCTAAGTATGTGCGTACAAAAAACCTACATACACTCGTCAATACTACATACACGTCGTCTTAGTAGTATAATTAACTCCATATTAATATTTTTGTGCTTATTGATTTTCAAATATTAGCTGACATGCTTTGTTGTCATTTACATTTAATCCAATATCTTCCGATTTTTGTTAGGATTACTAATTGCATTTGCATATCTTCATATAGTTTAGGATGCTTAAAAACCCGTTCGAGATTCACTTGGTAGGATTGAATCTCGAATAGTCCCCGTTTTGAGACTTTTTTTGAATGTTTCGATCCCATTTAGACCGGTGTTAACAACTTGAGCACGCCGTTAAATTTTGAGAATTTTTGGTTAGTATATATCTCTTAATGTTCTTTTGGTGCATATTTAGACTATGATGTGTTAATCTATTTCGTGCACTTGAAGACCATGGGGAGGTGCTGTCAAAATTTCTTAAAATTTAAATGTGTTCAAGTTATTTGCATCAGTGGGGTGACGCATTCGGGAATGGGATAGAAGCCTGACCCATTAAAATGGGAGATGAAGTTAGGAAACTCATATGCATGCATATATATTAACCCTCCTACTTGATTGTGTTTTGATTTTCCATACATATATATAGCAGACCGTGGTCGAAGATGTCTGTTGATCAAAGTTGGATGGAGCATAGGGTAGCAACTGATAAGAGTGAGCTTAGCACTGAGTACCGTAGTGGGGTTGAACAGTTTCTCAATTTTGTATTTGAGCAAGTCAGCGGCGATGAAATCAGATGTCCTTATAAGAGATGTGTGAATGAAGTGTAGAAGAAAATGAATGAAGTCATGTGTGACCTATTTGCGTATGACTGTACTAACATGATAGTCAACGTTGTTGGTTCATTCTTCTAGTGGAATATAAATAGGGATGACGGTAGCATCGAGCAAGATCCGAATGACGGGGCTAAGGATTTCTATCAGTTATTGTAAGAATCAACGAATGATGGACACGAAAAGCAAATGGTCTTATCAGCAGTGACTAAGCTTTTACACTTCAGCAGCGAGCATGATTGCAACGAGAAAGGTCTTAATGAGGTGCTCAACATTGTGAATGAGTTCTTACCGGCAGACAATAAGTTATCGAAATCGTACTATGAGGTGAAAAAACTGGTCAAAAGGCTCAATCTAGGTATAAGAAGATTGATATTTGTGAAAATGACTATGTTGTATTACGGGGATGAGAATAAATATAAGAGGTCATGTGATATATGCGGTACAAGTAGATACTTTGACAATAGCCAGAAAAAGGGAAAAGACGTGCCGAGAAAGATCTTATGTTACTTTCCTGTTGCACAGAAGCTTCAACGATTGTTCATGTCAACATACCGCTGAATATATGAGGTTACACTCAACACGGGACATAGTCGAAGGTCAACTGGCGCACCCGGCAGATGAGCTTGAGTGAATTTTTTTTGACAGAAAGCACCCCTCATTTCCTAAAGAGGTTCGTACTATTAGGTTTGGACTTACTACGAATGACTTTAATCCGTTTAGTGGGCCTTACACCAAGCCATCCTCAACTTGGCCAGTGATCATTATTGTATATAACCTCCTACTTTCGATGTGTATGAAAGATCCTTACATGTTCACGACTTTATTGATTCCGGGTGAAAAGGGTCCAAGTAAAGACATCAATGTCTACCTCAGGCCATAGTTATCACGGCGTCGCCATGGCGACGACATGTGGTCCCGGCGATGGAAAACAGCTTGGCGTCTCGGCGACTTGGGTTATAGCTGCCAAGGCGTGCGCCTGGGCAGCTCGGCGTCTCATGGCGAAGCCTAGGCGACGCCATGAGACGACGAGCTGCCAAGGCGTGCGCCTTAGCAGCTCTTGCATAGTAAGATGACTAATACGGTAATACTGACTTACCTGCTTTGCTACTGCAGCTTGTGATGAAGAAGATGGACAGAGAACTGAGAAGCTTTATCAGAAACTTGGATGAAGAAGAAGATGGTCTCGGTTCTACATCACTGCATCCTTTCTTTTCTCAGCTCGAAGGTATTGAAGATTGAAAAGTTACCAAGCAGCAGAGAGAGAATAAAAAGAAAGAATGGTCCTAGTAATGATGTATACTTTGAGAGTACTGATGTATACTTTGAGAGTAATAATATAATATATATTTCTCTTCTAAAAGAGAAAAAATTCGTATTTGACAATTTTTTTTTATAAAAAAAAATTAACATTTTATTAATAATAGCATAAAATGATATAGTATTTTTAAATTTATTATGATACCATCATTACTAAATTAAAAACATTTAATTATAAAGATATATATGTAATAAAATACCTTTTTAAATTTATAATTTATTTGAATGAGTTTCCTTTTGCAAAGCGAAAGAAATATTTTCTATGCAACTTTTATCTATTTTTTAAAAATTTATTTTAGTACCAATTTGAAGGCTTATTTAAGTATTGTGAGGTTTTATTAAAAAATAAAATAAATTTGTATGATTAGATTCACATTGTGTTACCAAGTTTTTAAAATACATGAAAGAAAAAAATGACAAAAAAATTAAATATTGCAATTCAATTATGTTGTTATTGAAAAAAAAAATTAATGAATAGAAAGGGAAAAAAATACTACAAATTTGATCGGCAAAAACTAATTAGCATGAACAAATATTTTATAATCTCTATTAACAACATTTGCATCATAAACATAACAAAGTTTCTTATTTAATGGAATAATTTTTGAAGTGTATGTACATTTACTCGAAAAGACAATATTTGTTTAAGATTACTGAGCTAATTCGAATTAACGAAAACGACTTGTGTTACATTTTGATATTAATATTTAAGTAAGGATGATGTTTTATTAAAAAATAAAATAAATTTGTATGATTAAACTCACATTGTGTTACCAAGTTTTAAAAATAAATCCAAATTAAAAAAAAAATATATATATATATATATATATATATATATATATATATATATATATATATATATATATATATATATATATATATATATTCAATTATGTTGTTATTGATTTTTTTTAATGAATAGAAAAGGAAAAAAAATATTGCAAATTTAGTTGTGCAAAACTAATTAGCATGAACAAATATTTTATAACAAAGTTTTGAGATTAAATGAATAGTTTTTGAAGTATGCGTACGTTTACTTGAAAAGAAAATATTTATTAAAAAAGTAAAATAAATTTGTATGATTTGCTCGCAATGTTTTATCAAGTTTTTAAAATAGATGAAAGAAGAATTTTTTTTAATTTTTTTATTCAATTATATTGTTATTGATTTTTTTTTAATGAATAGAAAAGGAAAAAAATACTACAAATTTGGTTGTAAAAAACTAATTAGCATGAATAAAAATTTTATAATATTTATTAACACCATTTATATCATAAACATAACAAAGTTTTGAGATTAAAGATTCAGTTTTTGAAGTGCAAGTATATTTACTCAATTTTTTTATTTTTTTAGAATATTGAGTTAAAATTCGGACTAATGAAAACGAAAAAACTAATTTATTATGATACCACCATTATTAAATTAACAACATTATATATATATATATATATATATATATGTGTGTGTGTGTGTGTGTGTGTGTGTGTGTGTGTAATAAAATACATTTTTAAAATTATAAAATTTTCGAATGAGTTTGTTTTTGCAGATCGAAAGAAATATTGTCTATGCAACTTCTATCTATTTTTTAAAAAATTATTTTCAGTGCCAATTTGAAGGCTTATTTAAGTAAGGTGGTGTTTTATTAAAAAATAAAATAAATTTGTATGATTAGACTCACATTGTATGATTAGACTCACATTGTGTTACCAAGTATTTAAAATAAATAAAATAAAAAAATGTAAAAAACTAAATAGCATGAACAAATATTTTATAATCTCTATAAATACCATTTACATCATAAACATAACAAAATTATATGGGGCTGCGTTGTTTCTCAGTCCAGACAAGTACTTTGATATGAAAGCGAAAAATTCGGATTTATCTAGCAGTCTACGAGAAGACTTCAATGATATTCTTGAAAAGATGGTGTCCGACCTAGAGTTGACAAACAAGATAAGCATTCTAGCCGATAACTATAAGAATTCTCGAGATCCTTTTTCAAGAGACATGGCGATTAGGCAACGAAAATTAAAGAATCCTCGTAAGTAAATTGAAATATATATAAAGATATAAAATATAAATATAAATTATATAAATTATTATTTTTCTTCATTTTAAAAATATTTATATTTCTCTTAAATGTTTGATAGTTGATTGGTGGAGCTCTTTTGGAGGGCGGGCTATTGAGCTTACAAAGTTTGCAAAACGAATTCTAGGCCTTTGTTGTTCTTCTTCCGGTTGTGAGCGCAATTAGAGCACATTTGAGTTTGTAAGTACTAAGAATTTTTCTATTGTTGGTTCAAAATTAGTAAGTCATTACTTCATATAAATTTTTTTATATAATTAAAAATTTTGTTTTATTTACTTTAGATTCATACGAAGAAGCGGAATAGATTGGAACACCAACGATTGAGTGACTTGGTGTATGTCCAATACAATCGAAAGATCATTTCAAGATTCCAAAAGAGGCGTGAACTTGGAAAACATTTTGATCCATTAGCAATTGATGACTTTGAATGGGCTAATGAATGGATCAATAATGAGGCCGATATTGTTCATCCAGGCGAGGATCTTACATGGAATGATGTGGATCGAGCAACCGGTGCATCTGAGGGTCACAATCCTTCAACGAGGGCTCGTGCTAATACAAGAGATAATATAATGACGTACTCTCGACGTCGTGGTGGTGGTTCAACTTCAAGGGAATCAAGAAGGTTGATGGATTCCGACTCCGATGATGAAGTTGTTGAAGAAGAGATAATTCCAAATGATGATGAAGATGTGGAGGATAATTTTGGACAAAGAGCACATACGCCTTTGAATGAGAGTAGTTCTCGTGGAGGAGATGGAGATGACTTAGTTATTGATGAGTTTGCTTAAACGATATTCAGAGACTAGTATAAAGACTCTAGACGATATTTTGGCTTGTTATGTACTTATTTGGTGTATTATTACTTTATTAGTTATTAAATTAGTAATATGTATGTGATACTTGGTTGTTAGTTGCTACTTTATTTGTGGTGTTTGTTAAATTCTTCATTTCTTCTACTAGAATCACTTTAGCTAGATTGATTGTGGTCCTTTTACTCATTTCATTTTTGTTTTAATCAAATGTGATATTTACTTGATATATGAGCTAAATCTTACATGCTAATTTTTATGTAAAATATAAGCTGTTTTATTTTTTATTGTGGAAGGAAATATCATAGCTTTGGTTTTTTTTTTGATCGGCATCAAAGTTTGATTTCTATTAAGTATAAGAGAAGAGATAGATTTATTGTTTGCGTAGAATTTTGTGCTTACAAACATAGCTGATTATTATTTCCTAGTAAAGTTATTTGCGTTTTGCTTGGGATCTCTCTTCTTAATCCATATGAGACATGAGCAATCTTGGTATTGGCACTTGGTTGTCCTCAATCATCTATGTCAAGCTAAAGCCAAATTTGGAATTTGTTTGTAATATTCTCTAAGATTGTTATGGACCATGTGCTTTGTTAGTTAATGTATGTGCTTTGTTAGTTAATGTTGTTGTAGGATAAGAGATCTTAAGATAGCATATATGGTTGCTGATGCTGCTGCTGCTGCTGGTGCCGCCTGCTGCTGCTGGTGGTGGTGCTGCTGGTGGTGGTGGTGCTGCTGCTGCTGCCGCCGCCGCACTGCTGAAATTCTGTAGGAACTAGGAAGACTAGTAGTAGCATGGACGCATGGTATACTTCTCTTCTATAACTTATCGATATTCTTGACAACTTCGTTGAATATTTATATTCTTTTCTGTCATTGACTCATTGAGCAATAATATTCTGCAATAGTGTACAAATCTGTGAAATTTGTTTGTATTGTGTTATGTGACATAGACTTGTACAACTCAAAGTTCAAATGCAAGAAAATAATAGAATGATCATGGGCATGATCAGCTTGATATGTCTAATATATTACTTCTTAGACATAAACTGAAATACAAGTGAGACAAAATTAATATATCAATATCATACGATAGTTTTACAACTTATGGAAATGGACACAAAACTGTACAAATGTACAAAACAGATTACAAAATATGGTTTGACTAGCTGAGTAGCTGCATACAAATGTACAATACATCAAAAGATATTCAATTGTTGTGGCAGCCTGGTAGGATCTCTTTGTTTTCCATGGATATACATAAATGGGATTTCTATACATAGTAATGTAAGAGACTTCTGTTGAATCTGTTGATTTATCAGTAATGGTCTTCATCAATCTTCATTGCAAGCTGCTGCTTTTAGCCTTTTACTGGAAGTGTTTGATATATGTTTCAGAACTTCATTTACTTGTCTTTTGATGAATAAATCCTGAAAGTAATCAAAGTATTCATAGTATGTATTAGTATTAAAATGTTAGAGGCAACAACCAACATAATGTATAAAAAAATTATTGTCAATAACTCAATCTACTTGTGAAGTAAATAAATAATATATAAATGCATACTGTAAGCGACTTGTCGCCATACGGACGACATGTCGGTCGCCAATTCGCCTAGGCGTCCTGGCGGTCGGCTACCGCCATGACTCGCCGTGGCGCCGTGACAACTATGCCTCAGGCACTTAGTTGATGAGTTGAAGATGTTGTGGAATAAAAGGGTTCAAACTTATGATGCATCTCTCAAACAAAACTAAGGGCAGTTTTACTATGAACCTTAAATGACTTCCCGACATTGGGAATAATCAGTGGATGGTCGACTCATGGGAGCTTGTCATGTCCAGTGTACATGGGGTTGGTTACAGGTATGCGGCTAAAACATGGGGGAAAAATTACTTTCTTTGCAACTTCTAGACAATTTTTGCCTATTGAACATCGTTATAGAATGTTGATTAGACCATTCAATCGAAAATCAGAGAAACGTCGCGTGCTTGACCGTCTTTCTGGGACAACAGTGCTGAGTTGGATTAGTCACTTGAATTTTTCACCTCCATGGAAGAATCATAAATTAGAGCGAGCTTATGGGTATGATAAGGTTCACAACTGAACACATCGTTGTATGTTCTTTGAGTTGCTATAATGACCCAGAAATCCCTATACTTGCTACAGGTGATCTCGTGCGTTAATGTACAACTTTCTCTTTAATAATCACAATATCGAATAATAAAATGTTGCTTAAAAGTCAATAAATTAAAAAAAAATCAACTCTTCTTTATTTATTTGAATCAAAATGTTTACATAAATTTTATACAATACAAGATCACCTATATTATGATCTTTATACAACAAATAATCCTTAGTGACTTGTAATAATACAAGTATCTAACGTAAACGAATGTTATACAAATATTACAATATCCAAACTCTTACCATTTGATAACATTGTTTACCCCCAAAAAGGTTTCATTCGAAAATTTATTAATTTTGTGAAAGTCAAAATCCAATTGTTGTTCCTTGGTCTTTACAAGAAACTTCAAATATCGTGCACTTAACTGAAAAGGTGTAGTTATAGCAAGAGTTAACACGACGGCTCAACAAGTTTAACAGTTTATCAGATAACACAGTTCGTGTATCATGCATGCTTATCAATATATATCCATGTATGACATTTTATACATGTGGATGCACTAAAACATAATTCATGATTCATATTATCATGCTTGTCACTTCACAATTTATACAGTTCACAAAGAATAGTTACTCAACTTATCGGTTGAACAACAATAGTTCATACAACATTATGGCATAAAAGCACAGTAACACATGTTTGAATATAAAAGCATTTCACACAAAATAACAGTTATCACATAGGAGCAAGTTCTAAAAAACTTGCCTGTACCGGTATTTTACCAATACGCTAACCTTTCGCGTCCCTCGCATGACTTACACGGTATGTGAGATTAACAGTGCACAATATCAGTCAGAGTTTGACTCCAGTTCAATCTTATTTTGAGATTTTATCTTTAACTTATCGTCTTTTGTATCGCCTTTATAATATTGGTTCCCAATGAGTTACTTATAACTCTTAACCATTTCTTTTTGTTCTAATTATACCATGTACTGGTTTATAATACCAAATTTTTACCTTATCTCCTAATTTTTCTTCAAGTTCGATTTCACTTTTTGAGATGTCCAAAAAGTGCCTAACGCAATGATTACATATTTGGACTCTACACCAAAAATTAAACATATCAAAAATTTGCGTAATGCCTAAAAATTGACTCGGCGAACCAAAATGGTTCGGCATGCCAAAAACAGCACAATACTGCCCCAGGCAGCATGCACTGCCCAGATTCTGCATAATTTTTTTTTCTGGAAATTTACATTTTGGAGCTAGTTTTGTGAATTTTTATCTCATTCGTTAAACATTGGATCAAATCCAATTTCGGATATATTCTACTTCATACTAAATATTTTAAAAAAAATATAACATGTATAAAAAGGGTTTGGTAGGACCAGAAAACAATTGGGTGAAACTGCCTGTTCAGAGCAGTTTCAGACTTAATATTTTTCTGCAGATTTTGAAATTTCTGATTTTCGAGGCTACTTTGGATATTTTTAACTCTCTCAATATTCATCTGATTGCTCCTATTTTTGGACACAACGAAGATCATACTACCTAATATTTATTAAAATTTTGAGTTAGGCAAAATCATTTCATTAAGACTCTATTACCAGACCTTGGATTTGCCTGTTCAGAACAATTTACTACACTGGACTATTTTGGTTCCAAAATTCTTAAAGCTTTATTTTCAACTTCTTTTCCAGTACAGCCACATGGAAACTCTATTAAATTTGTCAATGAACTAAATATAGCTCATGATACATACAATAGATGGTCTATCACACAATTGACACATGCACTCAATTTTTCTAACAACTAGAGTATTAGTTTAATTCAATCTCTCATCACTTGTTTTCATAAGCATGACAAATGTAACATTACCATCTAATCTACTCTTTATGCACAGGCTATACACAGCCCAAAGAAAGTCTTTGTTTTGTTAGAAAGACAACACTTTGAATCATAAGCTTACCAAATTTCTTCTTTTAGGTATTTTACCAAATCGGTTGTAGGCATTATACTTAAAACAACATTTAGGTACCATGCCTTTCATCTAGGTTCCATTTTGGATTTCTTAGTTTGCTATACATACAATGTGATATGCATACACATAACACCAACACATCACTCCATCCTTGTATCACCGGATCCGCCATGATCCACAATAGACACATCAATCTTCCACAAGAAGTAAGAAGTTAACCATTATAATAACTAAGTTACTTTGAATTTAAATAAAACTAGGAGTGTTGAGATAAGGTAAATTTTTAACCTTGTTTGCTAGACTAGAGATTGATCCTTGCTTGATAAAAAGAATCCCAAGTTGTTGCACTTCTATTCTTCTTCTTCTATCGTAGCCGATAGTTCACCCTTTGACTTTGTAACTTCCTTACTTTTACTTAGCAATTGGTAAATGTTTGGAATGGGTGTAAGGACTGAGTACTAATAAGGTTATTCTCCCCCTTTCCATCAGCTACTGCAAGCTAACATAGCCCCTAAACTAATCATTTGCTAGCCTCTTCTAATAGACTCAATTGGTCATCTCACAGCTCCCTCCATGCCCTGTCGAAGTCTTTTCCCACAGCCACCATTGGGCAGCCAAAAATGGCTTAAAATGTCACTTTTGTTAGTCCTTGTTCCTTGCAAAGAAGTTCTCCACCTTTTCCCCTGTTCCAGTCGATGTCAAGTCCCAATTTGAGTGTCACTTGGGTTCATTACATCACATATTGGCTGCTAAAGGTTTGGGCTAGGGCAATAATTCTCCACCCCTTATAGATTGCTGAAATTGGGCTGAAGAAGACCAACCACAAGGCTGCTAAAGTCTAAGCTTCTTAATGCCCAAAATGGCTGGGCCGAAATCCTCCCAAGGCAACAAGGCTTTAACATATACCTCCAATATTAATTCAAAGGTTTGGGCTAAATTCTATTAGCATGAAATCTAACTTTGGGCCTTGTTCAATTTATTATCCCGGTCATTTGGATTTATTTAAATTATCCTCTCCATTATACTCCAATATAATTAGTTAATAAAATGGAACCTTACAAAAGTAATTATTATCTTTATTTCATAGCATATCATTTAAGTTAGTTCCTTAATTAATTTCTCTTTTAGTCTAGCACATGTAATTAAATCACATGGTTTTCATTTTCGTTCCTTATTAATTTTGGTAAATAGATGTATATTTATACATATATATTTATTTCCCACCTCTTGGAACTTAATAATAGTTCCACATATACATTTCTTCTTAGAGAAAAGTCTCTTTTCACAAACATACATTATAAATATAAATTCTCATAGCACATAGATTAAATAATAAGAACAAAAATTTAATCCTCTTTTTACACATTTCTTTTCTCCAAATTAGGTTTAAATTTCTAACCTTATTTATTTATTTATTTAATATTTTCATTAAAAGAAATATTGTAATTATTTGGATTATCACGGCTGCCTTATTGACCTACACTCGAGATCCGCCATTGTTTAGATCCAATGCATATCAAAAAGAATGCATTTGATAATATTTTTTATAAAGTGTTAGATGTCAGTGGTAGAACAAAGGACAACGCCAATTCAATGCTTGATTTGGCAGATATGAACATTAGGGAAGAATTACGACTGTATGAAGAGAGTGGTAAGACAGTAATGCCTAAAGCTGAGTATACTTTGACCAGAGAACGGTTGGTCTTTATATGTAACTGGATTAGTGGACTGAAGCTCCCGGATGGATATTCTTCAAATATAGCAAGGTGTTGTAAAGTTGAAGAGGTTAAGTTTCGGGGTCTAAAAAGCCATGATTGTCATGTATTCATGCAAAAGTCGATCACCCCCGTGGCATTTATCGACTTGTTGCTGAAACGTGTGGTTGAAGCACTGGCAGAGCTTTCTAATTTCTTTAGAGATCTATGCTTGATGGAGCTCTAGCTCAGAGATATAGATAAAATGTTGAGGCAGATAGTGGAAATACTGTGCAAGTTAGAAATGATCTTCCCTCTATCGTTTTTTGATTCAATAGAGCATTTGCATATTCACCTGCCATACAAAGCCAAGTTTGGTGGTCCCGTTTAATATATATGGATGTATCCATTTGAGAGATAATGACATTAATATTTTTAATACGCTAAAATGTTTCTCACTATTTTGTAATTGATGTATACATTCATATATAAAACATATAGGTATATGCGTCGTTTAAAACAAAAGGTGAAGAACAGAGCCCGTGTTGAGGGGTCTATTGCTGAAAGTTATGTGATGGAGGACCTTGTTAATTTATGTTCATTGTAATTTGAGCCTAATGTTCAGACGAGGCACAATTGCTTACATCGGAACGAGACTGTTGCACACGAGAAGAATGGAGAATTAACGACCTTTAGTCATCCGGTACAACCATTTGGCGGGAAAAAAAGACGATTATTAACCGATAGTAAGTATGCACCTGTCACGTTGTATGCACTTGTAAACATGAATGAAGTAACACCATACATTAAGTAAGTTGCCATAAGTATGTCATTTATCACTGTTAACCATTCTAAACATAATGTTACTAAGTAGCCATAGCTCTAAATTTATAATTGTACTGCAATCACTATGATGCCGAGATACGTGCAGCGAATCTGAGTATATCGAACGAGGAATTGCAAACTTGGAGAAATAGAAATTTTGTGCAATGGTTTAAATATGTAGTAAGTGACTTGCGTTAATGTCTAAATGCCTTTTTCGTCTCGACTAAATCTTATGACGCGCTTAACTTAAGAATATGTTGTTAAATGTACATTAGGTGCTCAAAAATGATAAAGCTGACATGCGGCTAAAGCTTATAGCAGACGACCCTGAAAGATCTGTAGATACATATACATCTTGCATTGTAAACAGTTACAGATTTAAGTTTTGCAAGGTTGGAGGAGTCGTGTCATCATTGTAAACAGTTATAGATTTAAGTTTTGCGAGGTTGGTGGAGTCGTGTCATCTGACTCTGGTGTAGTAGGTAAAGGTAGCTGTTACAATAATCTTTGGGATGACTGGTATGGACAATTGCTAGAAGTAATAGTTATCAAGTATTGGGGTCAAAAAGAGTAAGTTTGTTTCAATTGTCATTAGTTTGATAAAAACTCAGGACTGGTGACCGTAAATGTGAAGTTAAAACTAAATTCAGACAAGCCTTTTATTTTAGCAAGTTAAGCAACACAGGTGTGCTACGCCCGAAGTGTGAAGACTCCCACAAGCTCATAGTATGCTGTTATAACAACCAAAGCTCGTGGTTTTCAAGGCATAACTCCTTGTCGTTACAAAGAACCTTTACAAGTAGAGTCAACTAGTGCCACATTGCTGATGTGACAGTTGTTAGTGAGTCTATTGACGACGAGGATGATGTCGTGGCTGTCGAAATTGAAGAGGTTAATGTTGAGGAGGAAGATATAAATGAATTTTTTTTTTAGAATAATGAAGATGATGAAAACGACAATGAAGAGCTACTGCTCGAGGATGACGATTCTGATGTTGATAGCTTTCATGATATAGATGATTAGGAGTATGTATTCGAGCATATGTACTAGTTTGTAGTTGCATCCATATATTCTAGTTTGTAGTTGCATCCATATGTAGTAGTTTGATAATATACTAGTTTGTCTTTACTAAACATGTCTTATAATTTTGTGTCTATATCAATACAGTGATATAGATATGACACGTACTCCACACTGCGATCGTGGAGGTCGTGTTATTCGTGGTGGACGTGGGGGTCGTGGAGGTGATGAGCAACCATCAGGTTCATGTACAATAATTTACATTTATTAATTGTAAGGATATTTGTTTTTACTTCTGACTATCTTTTTATATTATTGTCGGGTTGAGCTAACTGGGAGGTAACCCAGGAGTTATCTTTATTTATTTTACTTTAATTCATTTAATTAATGAACTTCTCCCTTTGTAGCTTAGGATTTTATAGGATTGAATTTTAATAGTGTAAATTCCTTGCATGTTTTTAATGGTTGCGTCAATTGGTTCCAGGTCTGCGAATTACCAAGGAGCAAGAGGGAAATTTACCAAGTCCTGATGGAAAAGCACACGGGCATATATACACCCAAGACCATAGTAAATCTCACATCTAAACGCCTGGGCAGCCTCTCTCAGTCTGCAACACAGCGTAGATACGCCCAACCATGAAGAAAACATGGTGTAAAGACGTTAACTCCTTTCTTCCTTTCTGTTTAACGGCGTATATACGCCCTTGAACAAATAAAATTTGGCGTCAATACGCCTGACCCCCCCCCCCCCCTCCCCCCTCTATCATTTTGCAGCACGACGTATATACGCCTATTCAGGAGCAGTTCATGACGTCTATACGCCCATTGTAAAAAAATAAAAATAAAAACCAGACGCGATTTGTTGAAAAGAAACTTAGTCCCATAACATTCCACTCCTAACTCTATAACTCCCCCTCAATCACGACTCATCCAATCCTAGTCCCATTCGAATTTCTCATCATAATTGGCAAAGTTGCGCACCGATCTACTCATCCAAATCTTCATTCCTCCATTCGGGTCTAACACTTGGCTTTTGAAGCAAAGCTCAGCACACATCGTGGGTTCATCGTCAACTGGCTAGAATCCTCACTTTCTCCATTGGGCTTTTCGCTATGCAGAAACGTAAGGTAACTAATTGCAAGTTCCATTGTTTCCACTGAACTATATGTACACCACTAGGTTTGAAACTTAGCATAAAGGAGTTTGGAATATTTGTGAATTTGTTACCCGATTGAGTTTGTGTTGGCTCAAGTAGAGGATTGGGTTTTAGTTTTTGCGGTTTACTTGTGTAATTGTGATCGAATCCAATTCTTTGGTGGCTGAAAACAAGTTTGGGGGAGCTTTAGGAGGAGGAATTTTGCATGTGCACACCAACTGCTCGATAAATTGCCTCAACGACCTGTTGGCCTAATTCATTATTTTTCTTTGGTCGTGGGTCACACTGCTTTGGTATTCTTCATCCTTGCCAATGGCTTCCAAGAGGAAAAAGAGAGAAGGTTCGCCTTCATCGAAGTCTTTTGACAAGAAAAGATTTACGAGTTATGCTACATCACAACGCTATCGCCAACTATTAACCACCAAGAATTTAATTCCGGAACGAGGTTTGAGACCACATGAGATAGATGGGGATATTGTAGCCAATATACGACTGTGGAATTGGCAGAACTTTACAAATCAACCCGAACAAGCCACTGTCAATATCGTGAAGGAATTTTACGCAAATGCTACAGAGGCAAAGGGTAATTTAGTGATGGTTCGGGGCAAATGGGTATATGTGGGGCGAAAGGCGATCAACACCTATTATGGTTTGCCAAAAATTAAAGAATGTGAATATGAGGAATACAAGACTAAGAAACTGGACTACAGTGAAATAATTCTTAGCTTGTGAACCCGATACGATTTGGAAAGCCACAGAAACACAAGAGGCAACTAATTTTCAAAGTATCAAGCTTAGTCGCTATGGAAAAGCGTGGTTTGGCTTTATATGTGCTAAATTTATGCCAGCTCAGCATAAGACTGATGTGACAAAGGAACGTGCAACCCTTTTATATTGTATTGCAATGGGAAAGACATTGGATGCGAGTGAGATGATACATGCATCTATAGTGAAGACTCTTGAAGGTATTACATCAGGTGGCTTGCCTCATCCTTCGTTAATTACCGACTTGTGTAAGTGTGTGGGCGTTCAATGGGACAAAGAAGAAGTTCTACAAGCCCCATTAGCACCGATTGACCATTCAGTGATATCAAGATATAAGGTGTGGGCTGGTGGAGAATCTCATCTAAAAGGGCTTGGATATATCATTACAGCGGATGAACATGGAGCTGCGGAACTTGATAATCTTGAGAATCTTGTGCCACCATCACAACTTGTTGACGACTTACGTCGTGTTTGAGGCATCATATTAGGATAATAGACTTGTTCGCGAGTCAAGTGGAGCGGGTTAGTCAGAGGATGGATCGCCAAAATCACCGCATTGCCAAACGTCAAGATGTGAGGCATAGGTACAATGTCGAGGCTCACACGACGATGCTAAAATTGTTTGTCCAGCTAAATCCGTCTCTAGGATCTGCTTCTTACCTAATACCACAAGCATTGCCAGCATACCCGCCTTTAAACTTAGACATTGATGACGAGACAGAAGAAAGTGAAGAGGAAGACAGTGATGAGGAGGTCGATCACGCCGATTGACCTGATCAGGGAAGTCCTCAGTTTTCAATTCTTTATTCTTTGCAATGAGGACATTGCCTAGTTCAAGTTTGGGGGTGCATCATAGTAGTTTCATGCTGTGTGTGGTTGTAGTTCAGTGTAAAAAAAATAAAAAATAACATTTAGGATCACATGTCAATGCATTTGGGAACACTTGAGCAGTATTTTAATACTTGAAATTTAAGGAAGGCCGATGATAAAAAAAATTTTACGCTAAGTATCTAATAATGATAGTGAGATGGATAAGGATTGCTAGTTCGAGATTTTAACTGTTGCTAGCTTTATTGAACTTGAGACCTGTTGGTTTTGAATGCACGTATTCAATGTGTTAAGCCGGTTGGATTGAGATTTAATTCGTGAATGAGATGCTCATTTAGGATATTGGTAACCTCTATTACTTGTTGGATCACGAAAAGTTAAAAAGAGCAAGAACTAATGAATAATTGCTTCGATGTCCGTCTTATTTTTCAAAAAAAGAAAAAAGAAAAACAGAAAAAAAAAGATATATAAAGAAAATTAGACAGATATGAGCAACACTTGGCTAGTTTTTTTTTTGTGGCATTTGTCATTCGCATAAATAAGTCCTTAGGAGTGTATCTACACTTAGTGCCCTAAAGTCGTCCGGTTTGGGAGTCACTAGTGGAAAGTTCGTTACATGGGTGACGTTGAAAAGCCTAATAAAAATAAACGTTGCACAAGTCAAGAATAAGCGAGTAAATGATAGAAATAGCGAGATGGAGCGTAAGACGCACTCGTTTATTAATATAAAAAAAAATGTGAAAACAAATGTATAGAGGGGTAATAAAATGCTGTATATGATTAAATATCTTTTATTGAGCATTGTAGAGTCATGCATTGAAGTGGAAGTTCAACTGGCTTGATATATTGATTCACACACACACGAAAGGGTCAATAATGAGATGAAATTGGTGATATGTTATATTTTTGACTATCATTGAATTTAAAGTTTTACAGAGTTATCATTTAAGAATATTTGAGGCCGGATGTTTATGAATTGTGTTGATTTATTGCTCAAGTCATTAGTAGGATATCCATATGCATTCATGTAGTTAGTTTAGATTTTGTGATTTAGTTCAGATATTTGTTTTGTTTGCTTGAGGACAAGCAATTGTTCAAGTTTGGGGGTATTTGATGAGTGAGTTTTATACCCCTACAAATCGGTATCGTTAGAGCTAATTGTTGCTACCTTTAAGTGTTTTTAGGTTTGTTTTATTTGTTTTTATGTTTATCTATTGCAGGTTAGAGCAGGAGGGACGTAGATGACATTTTGGAAAAGAAAGTAATTAAAAGAAATGAAAAATTTCGAAAATGGCAATTTTTTAAATATGATGCCACTGGTCGGTGTCTAGACGCCCATGGTTAGAATCAACTAGTCTGGAGCTTCGAAAATTCTGAAGAGCAAGGGAATGAAAAGCAACGCAGGAGGGAAAACATGAGAAGTTAATTAACTGCCAAGAGAGGGGAACATGGAAGAGAGAGGAAGGCTAAAAGAGTGCAAAAACTGAAAAAAAAGAATAGGAGCGAACAAGGAAGAAGGACGTTGGAGGACAAGCAGCAAGAACAGAGGGAATCTGCAGAATTTAGAGGATTGAAGTCAAAATTTAGGAGTAACCATTAGAGTTTCTTCTAAGCATTTCTTTTATCTTTGATTTTTGTAATCTCTGGGATGTATTTGTTGATAAGTTTGATGTTGCTCTGTCTAGACATTATGAACTAAATTTTACATTAAGATTGTAATGGAACTTAGTACGTAATTTAAATTGATTGCTTCCTCATTGGTTAAAGTTAGTTATCTGAATCGTTTATCATATCTGGTATTTATTGATTAATTGTCTAGCTAATAATTACTGAGGTAATGTAGACAAAGCTGGAATTGTTAGTTAGTTGAATTGTTTATCATATCTGTATAGATTACCTCGGTAATTGTTAGCTAGACAATTAATCAACAAACACCAGATATGATAAACGATTCAGATAACGAACTTTAACCAACGAGGAAGTAATCAATTTAAATTACGTACTAAGTTTAATTGCAATCTTAATATAAATTTTAGTTCATAATGTCTAGACAGAGCAACATCAAATTTATCAATATATACATCCTAGAGAGTACAAAAATCAAAGATAAAAGAAAGGATTAGAAAAAACTCTAATGGTTACTCCTAAATTCTGACTTTAATCCTCCAAATTCTGCAGATTCCCTCTGTTCTTGCTGCTTGTCCTCCAACGTCCTTCGTCCTTGTTCGGTCCTATTCTTCTTTTTCAGTTTTTGCACTCTTTTAGCCTTCCTCTCTCTTCCACGTTCCCCTCTCTTGGCAGTTAATTAACTTCTCATGTTTTCCCTCCTGCGCTGTTTTTCATTCCTTTGCTCTTCAGAATTTTTGAAGCTCCAGATTGGCTGATTCTGATCATGGGCGCCTAGATGCCGACCCTAGTACAAATCTGGGCGTCTAGACACCAACCAGTGGCATCATATTTACAAAATTGTTATTTTCGGAATTTTTCGTTTCTTTTAATTACTTTCTTTTCCAAAATGCCATCTACGCCCCTCCTGCTCTAACCTGTAATAGATAAACCTAAAAACAAATAAAATGAACTTAAAAACATTTAAAGTTAACAACTATTAGCTTTAACGATACCCGATTCGTAGGGATAAAATCCACTCATCAAGTTATTACACACCATTTTTTGTATTGAGCTATTCACATATTGCACTACATAGGTGACCGCCCTAGGCCTTTGAGGGGACTAACATGTGGGTTGCTTGGGAATCCACCTCAGACGCCTCATATATGTCGTGTTAGGACCAACATGTAATTTTACATTATATTTTTACCATACTACTTATTTGTTTTATATAAAATGATGCATGCCAATATAGTTAAGAATTTTTGCATGTATTAGTTTCAATTGCAGTATCTTAAAGGTGACGCCTCAAAACACATTACTGGGTACCGTTTGCAACCGATCTCAAGTGCATAGATGCGATGGGTGAACGTCGAGGATCGCAAACGACAACTGATTATTGACGAGTTTTGTGTAATATGTTACTTTATGTACATTTCTTTTTTATCATTATTATTGTGTAAATTTATGTTATTTATTAATACCGTAATGTGTTTTGTGCAGTGATATTATAGATTCGAGGATGGTAAAGAAGAGCAAGGCATGACAGTCCTACGAGAATACTTATAGTCAAATTAACATAAATGGGTATACGACTGGAAGAAGAAAGACCAGAGCAAGATGACAAATGGACAGACACTTAGAGATGTCCGTCATGATTTCATTGGGGCAGATATTTGGGATCGGATGTGTGACATTTAGGAGGGGGATGATTTTAAGAAAGATATCAGCACAGCGTCCAGCAGCCCGTTAGTAGAGTCGGATTCCGCACTACACGGGGTTCCAGTTGTACGACCTGTACAGGGAGAGGCTACAGACTAAACTTAAGCACTTACTTTCTCGCTTGGAGTTTTGGTGGCACGTCCACCAGAAGAAAAGTGATGGTGGTTTTATCTCACATGAGGCAGAGGAAATAGTTGTAAATAATTTTGTGGTTTATTTTGTTTATATTTTAATTCATGCAATTAGTATTCATATATTTTTCACATCTTTATATTTTTATTTCAAACTAGGCTTTAAGACCTTATTGAGGCTTGGAATACTCAGAGAGCTAATAGCGAGGTAGATCCTTCCACACGTGAAGATGAGAAGATTGATGATTGGCTTCAGGCTACAGGAAGACCGAAAAAAAATCGAATTCTGGACATGCCAGGAGTCCCAACGTACACTGTAGTGCCTGTTGTGAGAGCCAAACGTCTCCCCTCTATTGGATCAGATGGTGCAAGTGGATCGGGAGCCAGCCTATCCTTATCGGACGATTTCTTTAGGAGGATTGTCGATGGGTGCATGGTGAACAGTCAAATCCGATCATGCGCACCATCATGTGAGTGTCTACCACCTTGCTCAGGAGATTGTACACAGTTCCATTAATCTAGATTCACGAGACAAGCTATTGGGTTTCGTAGCATAGGAGGCCGTTCAAATAGTAGTGGTGGTACTAGTAAGCCTCTTTCCCCCAAATATGCGATAGGTAAATAAAAATTGTAATTTCTGTCTTTAAATATATAGTTTGTACTAATATATATTATATTGATTATGTAAATTGTTAAAAAGTTATAAAAAAAAAAAACAATTGTCTAACTTATATTTAATAAAACTTAGACAAATATAGGAAAAGTAGGCCAAAACTTGCCCCGGACATCGAAACACCGCAAAACCGTAGGCATAACATCTCTTATATATTTCAAACATGTGATAACTTACGGGGGTCGATTCCGAGTTCCGATGGCCAAGTTAAAACCTCGTTTGCCTAATTTATATTAAAAAAACTTAGACAAATATAAGAAAAGTAGACCAAAACTTGCTCCGGGCATAGAAACAACGCAAAACCGTAGGCGTAGCATCTCTTATATATTTTAAATGCGTGACAACTTACGGGACTCGATTCCAAGTTCCGATGGCCGAGTTAGAAACTCGTTTGCCTAATTTAGTTAAAAAAAACTTAGAAAGATATAAGAAAAGTTGATCTAAACTCGCCCCGGACATCGAAATAATACAAAATCGTAGGCGTAGCACCTCTTACTTATTTTAAATGTGTGACAATTTACGGGGCTCAATTCTGAGTTCCGATGGCCGAGTTAGAATTCCGTTTGCCAAACTTATTTTAAAAAACTTAGACAAATATAGGAAAAATAGACCAACACTTGCATCGGGCATCGAAATAACACGAAATCGTAGGCGTAACACTTCTTACATATTTCAAACGTTTGATAACTTACGGGGCTCGATTTCGAGTTAGAACCTCTTTTGCCTAACTTATATTTTAATTTTAATTTGTAGATTCTTGTTAACGAGTCTCGTGGCATGGGTAAAACTAGCGGCGATGGTGAGGACCCCAAAGGAGATGATGAGGACTGCTCAGCCGATGTTGATGATGGTGTTGAGGGTGGGACCAGCAGTGGCACGATAGACGATATTCACTTGTCTGCCGATGACGATGACGCTGACATGAGGATTTAGCACTTTGTAGATTTTTTACTTTGATGTATTTAACTGTAGTTAGTTTTGGGTTGTACACAAACTAGGGTATTGTGTACAGCGATTACATTTTATATTTAGTTACATTATATGGTTTATGTGATGATGTTGTGTACGTATTTGATGGTTAGTTGTATATATTTGATGGTGATTAGTATGCTTTAGTCAAGAATTATTTGTTGCTTTTGGTTTATAACAGGTACAATTATATATATGTAAAAAAAAACAGGTGATTTTGCAAAATTTTAAATTTTTTTTTTTTTTGAAAAAGGTCATTGGCGACAACATTAACTGTCAGCAATGATGCATCAACGACAAATTATTATGTTGCAAATGCCTAGTAAAATTTTTAAAAAATAAAAGTTATTAGCGACGGATATTAGTCATTAGCGATTGTTTATTTTTATTATTATATTAGTCATTGGCGACGGACATTCCGTGGCCAATGCCGTTGCTAATACTATTATTAGTGATGGTTGTTCCGTTGCCATTAAGTTTTTACCGATGGCCGTTGACGGAAACGTGGAGCGACGACCTGTGGCAATGTCGACGGACAAGTCTATGGTCGATGACCCTTTTTTTTGTAGTGCTTAATAGTTTATGCTAATGATTTTAATTAATCAATTGATTAATTGAATTGCTATACCATGTTAGGGTGTCAAATAATTAGGATAGCCCAATCACTTTAACTAGATTCTATTATGGATAAATTAAATAGAGCCCATGATAGATTTTTATTGTAAGCTAATGTAAGATTTAATTTCAAGACCAAAGGGAGTTTAATTTGAAGCCAAGATCTGGAGTGAATTTAGCCTAAATGATTTTTATTAAATCAAAGCTAACGTTAGCAATTAATTTAACAAGCCCAGTGATAATTACACAAAGCAAAGACTTAAACTATGGCTAATTAACTTGTGGGGTCACAAAAGCATCTTTTATGCGTGTATACAAGAGTTTATACGTAAAATTTTGTTGAAACATTCGGCAGCCAAAAAGATGAACCAAATTGCTAGGATCATGTGGGGTCCTCTATGGGGTAGCACTTGTAAATCTAGGTAACTATAAATATTTTTTTGTTGAGTCACCTTTTAACAAAGCAAGAAAGTGGACATGAGAGGTACCATGTCGGCAGCTAGGTGAGGAATTAAATTGCTAGGAGTTTTGTGGGGCCACAATGGTACAATACTTGTAACTATATGGGCAACTATATGATTAATTGATAAGTCACTTAGTTAACAAAACAAATGGGCAGGTAAAGGGCTGTGTTGACAGCCCAAGTGGGGAGACTTGTGTGCCAAATCGGTAGCCCCTATGTGCAGCTAGGAGTCGACAGGTTAGGTTGCTCAATGTTGCAGCTATGAGCTGATAATATAGACTAACATTAGGGGTCATACTAGAGTCCAACTAGCTTGCATTGGCTGCTGGGAAAAAGGGAGGGAAACTACTATTAGTACCCGGCCCTTAGGAGCTCTCAAATTTTCTACACTTTCAATTTGTTAAACTATAGAGAGGAAAAGAGAGAATCGGCAGGAAGAAAAGAAAGGAAGGAGCAAGTCAGAACCTATAGCAACCAAAAGGAAAACAAGATCAAGCATCAAGAATTTCACTTTCAAAGGTTTAAAAGTTCTTCTAACTCAAACTCCTAATTAGTTATGTTCTTAAGTTATTTAGTTCTTCATGTTTACTTTGATAATCTTGGTTGTGGGAGTTTGATTTTGTTGTGTATTGGGATCATGATGGATCCGTAGAAAGTATAAGGGTGGAAATGATGGAGGTTATTTGATTGTGTGAACTCTATCTGTTTAGATGGTAATAACGTGTTGGTTAAATGTGATGCATGTTAGGTGTTTAAGAAAAGTCTCCAAAGAAAAGTTGTTCTAATTTTGATATTCAAAATGATAGATTCAAGTCAAATGATTTTCTAGGTGTTTTAAGTTGTGAAACCGTGATGTATATGTATATCGTAAGCTTATCCATGGGTATCAAGAATCAAAATGTAAAGTGGGTTAACACTGATGATAAAATGATGGTTTTTTTTTTTTTATCAAAAAAGAAAGGGAATGCGTTCTTGTGATTCATGAGTAGGAAGTATATGTAGTATGATTTTTGGTCCATGAAAAGCTTATGTAAACGTTTTAAATGTTATGTGTATTGAAGAACAATCATGTGTTCCATAAAACCTTAAAAAGAGTTTATCATAGAAGTTGATGCTCATATTGATTATACAAGTGGTGAGACTATAGGTTACATGTATGTAAAGCTATGAAAGTCACATGGGTGCCATGAATGAAATGAATGAACATGCAAATGGCTAATAAATGAAAATTCGACTCAAGTGTTATATGTTGGGTTTCAAGGTTCTTTTCTTTTTGTAAAGCTAACTATTGCAGACAAGCTAAGTACGTAGCTCCTAATTTGAGAGACCCAGATATTTTTTAATGAGAGAGAGAAGGTAATATAACTTGCTTGCTATTAGATATCCGGATGAATCTAAAAGCAGTACAATGCATGGCTTATATAGCCAAATATTTAAATGTGAACATATTTATTTACTAAGCATGCAACCTAACCTTTTTGACAACCAGTTACTGCTACTTTGAATAAGAGAGTCCTACATGCCTAGCTAGCTAAACATCGGAACATGATACTTTGACAAACCCATGTGAAAAAACAACATTACAAATTACAATGTTTGACACCCCCTCTTAATTTGTAATGCCGGTAAAAGATTTGAACTGCTCCAATTTTTCTGAGGGGACCGGCTTGGTAAGTGGATCTGCATATTGCATCTCTGTGTTCACAAAATTAAGCTCAATCTCTTTATTGCTCACAAGAGACCTTATAAAGTGATGACGAATCTCAATGTGCTTTGTTCTTGCATGAAACACGGGATTTTTCGTCATTGCAATAGCAGACATGTTGTCACAATATAAAGTTGTGGGCAGCATCTGTTCTTGCTTTAAATCTGCAAAAATTCTTCTTAGCCATACTGCTTCACATGCAGCGTCTGTAGCTGCAATATATTCTGCTTCAGCTGAGGAAAGAGCAACTGTTTTTTGTTTCTTTGAAGACCAAGAAATTGGTTTTGTGCCCATGCAAAATAGATAGCCTGATGTACTTTTTCTATCATCAATGGATCCTGCCCAATCACTGTCAGTGTATCCAACAAGACTGTTGTCTTTTTCTTTGACATATTTGACGCCAAATTTTTTGGTACCTTGCAAATAACGTAATATTCGCTTCGCAGCGGAATAATGAATTTGACTTGGCTCGTTCATGAATCTGGATATTACACTAACTGGATGGACAATGTCGGGCCTAGTATTCGTGAGATACATCAAGGAACCAACTAGGTTGCGATACAATGAAGCATCGACTTTCTTTGCTCCATCATCTTGTTGAAGCTTTTCATTTGTCACCATTGGCGTTGTCACAGGCTTGCTTTTTGACATGTTAAATTTTTTCAACAAATCTTCAATGTATTTTTCTTGAGAAATAAATATTTCTCCTTTTGATTGCTGTACTTGGAAGCCAAGAAAATATTTCATGAGGCCCAAATCTGTCATCTCATACTCTTTCATCATAGCCTTTTTAAATTCTTCTAGCATCATCAGATTAGTGCCTGTATATATCAAATCATCAACATAAAGGCAAACAATGATAAAATCATTTGTACCTTTAATTTTGACATATAATGATGGCTCACTCGGACTTCTTTGAAAACCATTTTGAAGAAAATATTTGTCAATATTACTGTTCCATGCTCGAGGGGCTTGCTTCAAGCCGTAAAGAGCTTTTCGAAGTCGGTACACCATATTTTCTTTTCCTTTAACTTCATAGCCTTGTGGTTGTTCTACGTAGACTTCTTCTTCAAGTTCACCATTCAAGAAGGCTGACTTAACATCAAGCTGGAAGACTTGCAGTTCCAATTGTGCTGCCAATGCCAAAACTGTTCGTATTGTTTCCATACGTGCAACAGGAGCAAATGTTTCATTGAAGTCTATCCCCGGCTGTTGCGAGTATCCTTTTGCCACAAGTCGTGTTTTGTGCTTCTGAATTGACCTGTCTTCCTTGAATTTTGTCTTGTAGATCCACTTTAGTCCAACCACATCATTTTCTTCAGGATAATCTACAAGTTCTCATGTGTGATTTTTCTCAATTGTTGAGATTTCTTCATCCATTGCTTTTTGCCAAACTTCATCATTTACAGCTTCTTCAAAATTGTGTGGCTCACAAGAGAAAAATGCAACATTAGTTAACTCATAAACATCTCTTAATGAGCGTACCTTTCTGATAGGTGACTCCGTCTCCGAATCATTTTCTGGGAGTTGATATTCTGGATTGGCATGTGGGTTTGACTCTATTTGATTTGTTGTTGTAGTAGAGCCAATTGATTTTGCTTCTTGGGATTCTTTATTGTCCCATTCCCAAGCTTTCATTTCATCAAATTGGACATCGCGTGAAATCACCAATGTGTTAGTTTTTGGATCAAAAAGTCGATAGGCCTTTGATTCATCACTATAGCCAATGAAAATGAACTTCTCCCCTTTTTCATCAAACTTTTCTCTTTGTTGCGAGGGAACAAGAGAATATGCAATGCATCCAAAAATTTTGAGGAAGTTGACTTGTGGTTTACGTTTGTGCCAAGCTTCAAACGGAGTCATGTTCATGACTGCTTTTGTGGGAGACCTGTTGAGAATGTAGACTACAGTGTTAACTGCTTCTGCCCAAAAATTGTTGGGAAGATTTTTTGCTTTCATCATGCTTCGCGCCATCTCGACAATGGTTCGATTTTTTCGTTCTGCTACGCCATTTTGCTGAGGACTATAGCGAACAGTCAGCTGCCTTTTGATTCCTGCGCCCTTGCAGTGATTCATAAATTCTTTTGAAATGAATTCACCACCGCGGTCTGTCCGGAGCATTTTAAGAAGGAAGCCGCATTGCCTTTCTGCCATCTTCATGAACTCCAAGAATTTTGAAAAAGCTTCAGACTTTTGCTCGAGAAAGTAGACCCACATCATCCTGCTATAATCATCAACAAAGAGAAGAAAATATCTTTTGTTTTGAAATGATGATGTTCTTGTTGGTCCACATATATCTGCATGAACAAGTTCAAGAGGGGCAGTTGCTAGCCATGCAATTTTTGGAAATGGCAAACGATGCATTTTTCCATAAATACATCCTTCACAAATTTTATCCTCTATTTTAATTTTTGGTAGTCCAACCACCATACTTTTCTGATTCAACAATTGCAAGCCTTTATAATTCAAATGACCATATCTTAGGTGCCATAACTCAGACTCGTCAATTTTGTCTATTTTAGAAAAGGCAGAATTGACGACCGTTGGCATTACAAGAGGAAAAACTTTATTTTGTGTCATTTTCACTGTTTGTATAATTTTGCCCTTTTCACTAATACTGCATTCATCTTTCTCAAAATTAACTGAGTACCCATTTTGAATTAATTGGCCGACACTCAGTAAATTTTGAGTTAAGCCAGGAACGTATAAAACGTTATAAATGAGTTTAGTGTTACCTCCCTTTGCTTGTACAGCAACAATACCTTGACCTTCAACAACTTGTAATTTTCCATCTCCCAATTTGACTTGAGAATGAACATAATCATCCAGTTCAACAAAGAACTTTTTGCTCCCTGTCATGTGATTACTGCAACCACTGTCCAAGTACCATGTATTTTCTAAATCAAATTGTGAGCTCATGCAAGAATAAAATAGTTGTTTGGTACTATTCTCTTCTGTGAAATTTGCATCTGAATGATTTGTTGCTTGTTGATTGCTTTGTTGAAACCAGCAGTCGAGAATGGTTTGACACTTTGCATTTTGTGCATCTAAATCTGCATTCTTTGGAATCATGCCCAAATTTATGACAAATATAACATGTAGAATCAGATTTAAAATTACCACTATTTTTGTGGTTGTTGAAAACTTTCTTTCCTTTTCCACAATTTTGACTCTGGAAATTTCTGCGACCTCTCCCTTGTTGTTGCTGAAATGAGTTGCCTTTTTGATTTTCTGGGTTCCTCCTTTCTGAAATGTTGAGTTTTGTCTGAAATGCTTGCTCAATGTTGGTTCCTGTAAATCTGCTAATTCTTTTTTCATGGGCTTCAAGTGAACCCATTAATTCAACAAGAAAGAGTTTAGATAAATCTTTTGATTCTTCAATTGCAGCAACAATATGATCAAATTTTTCTGGCAAGCTTCTCAATATCTTTTCAACAATTTTTTTTTATCTTCAATAGTATCTCCCAAACTTCTGATTTGATTTGTTATTTCAGAAACTCTAGAAGAAAATCCCTTGACATTTTCATTGTCTTTCATGGCTAGATTATCAAAATCTCGCCAAAGGGATTGAAGTTTAATGGATATTACTTTTTCAGAACCTTGAAACTCATTTTTTAAGAGTCCCCAGGCTTCTTTTGAAGTTTTTGCACCCATGATTCTAGGAAAAATGGATTTACTTACCCCCTGCTGGATGTGAAGTAATGCTTTTGCATTTTTCCTCACATTTTTTTTGTACTCCTTCTGCTTTGCTTGTGTCCACGTGGCTAGCACTTCTAAACTCTCTGGTTCAGAAAAACCATCCTCTGTTATTTCCCATAAGTCTTGAGAAATAAAAAGGGTCTTCATTTGGATGCTCCAGTAGTCATAACTTTCTCCGTCAAATATCGGTACTAAAATAGAAGAGTAATTGAAAGTTGAGTTGACAGAGGTTGATGCCATGGATTATGAATGTTTGAAATGGGTTGTATATATGGAGTATAAAGGGTAAGGGATGAAGGCTCTGATGCCAAAAATATGTTGGGTTTCAAGGTTCTTTTCTTTTTGTAAAGCTAACTATTGCAGACAAGCTAAGTACGTAGCTCCTAATTTGAGAGACCCATATATTTTTTAATGAGAGAGAGAAGGTAATATAACTTGCTTGCTATTAGATATCCGGATGAATCTAAAAGCAGTACAATGCATGGCTTATATAGCCAAATATTTAAATGTGAACATATTTATTTACTAAGCATGCAGCCTAACCTTTTTGACAACCAGTTACTGCTACTTTGAATAAGAGAGTCCTACATGCCTAGCTAGCTAAACATCGGAACATGATACTTTGACAAACCCATGTGAAAAAACAACATTACAAATTACAATGTTTGACATTATATGTCTGCGAAATAAAGAACGAAGTTTTGAAATGAGGAGTATGTAAACTATACGAGTAATATGAGATAAAACCATGGGTCTATGTTATATGGCGCTATAAATCTAAGGAATAAGTTGTGGTTGTTGATGTTTCAAAACTCTATAAGGGGTTGTATTTGTGATTTTCGTGACTAAAGAGAAGTATAGGGTTAATCATATAGGTAATGACAAACTTGTAGGAAATGAAAAAGGAAACTAAAGGATGTATACTGTGTGTATGAACTTGTGAATGATTATGAGTAAAGCATGTTGTGAAAACAAGATTGATCGTTACGATAGAATGAAGACATTTTTTTGAAAACTTGCATTATTGATGTATGCATTATATGAACATATGAGGCTAAGGTGTATATTTAAAACTTAACATGAATAAATTTGGGATGAAGAAAGCCAAGGGATAGAGTCAAAGTTGAAAGAAAAACAGAGTTAAAAACTATGGTGTATTGGCGCGGGGCGTGCCAGTGCAGTATAAATCTTGGCGTTGGGCGTGCCAGGTATGTTTCAGAAGTTCTGGATGACTGGCGCGGGGCGTGCCACTGAGCAGAAGGAGAAAAGTATTTTATTTTAAAAATGTTCCTATATAAGTCCTATTTGTGGTATATATGGTTAATGCTTAAAGGATTAAGACCCAAAGGTTATGAAATTGTTAAATGGATTACAATTACTGTGTGCATGTTATATGAGGACCACTGCATCATATGCTAAGAGGTATAAGTTAACCAACTTAATTACGTAAATGATAATGTTATGTGCTATGTGGGATACAACTAGTACATGCATGATTAAATGAGGATAATTACGTGATAAGTGTACTGCGAAACTAGTATATTAAACTAGTGTGTATCACTTTAAATGAATGGAATAACGTTTTATGATTTAAAACTAATTAGCGGGCCCGACACGATTATATCTATAGGTTATATAATTGTCAACGTGGTAAAGTCAAACCTAGTCAAAGTATCAGGCAAGTATTCTATTCAAACTTGTTATTTCAATGTTCAATATCTGTTATGTCATGTTCGCACTAAGGTGCATTTCAAATGTCGTTAAAAAAAAATTATTATCGAATTGACTTAAGGCTAAAGTTCTTTATACATGAATTGTTTTGCCATTTGAGTCTAAGCCATTTAAGTCTAAGCCATTTGTTCGGCTAGACCAATGATGTCATGCTATCATGAATTCTATAATTGTTAAAGCTAAATCAAACCATATTGTATTGGTGTGGTATCTGATAAAGCTAAAATGAACAACCCTCATAGCAAGGGATAAAAAGTTATGGTTAGGATGTATTTTCTATATGGCGTGGTTGCATCGCTAGATGTTTTTTATTGTCCACAATGTATTCGTAAGATGGATCGATCCTTCAAGGTAAACATATTTGATTATAATCAATTGTTAGATAAATTGATAATAGTCTTTATGATATCGGTCTTACGACCATTGATTATTGATAGAGCATGTGAATGTCAATAGTCTTAACGAAGTTCACGGTCAGTTGACCATCAACAGGAAAATCTCTGATTTTTAAATAAAAAGTAAATGCCTTTGCATATTTAATTCAAGCTATTCTCAGTTGCTCAATTGTGAAGTTTCAGAAAATGTTCATGTGTCGTTATCCATGATGCAAATGCTATAAACTGTTTTACATATTTGCTAAGCCAATAGTTGCTCACACTTACTAAAATAAACATTGTAGCTAAGCCCGAGTCTTCCAAAGGGACTAAAAATGATAAGGGTAAAGGAAAAATCAAGGAATAATTGTAATTGTATTCAGACTTGGTTTACAATGTAATGTAAACTTTGTGTATGATTATTATGTTTTGTATAAAAGGTTTAGTTAACCTAGTAAAGTTATGATTTGTATTATGAACAATGTAATTAACGTTGTGATTAATGATGAATGAGTAGATAGATGTGTGTGAATGATTATACTGTGAGCACTGAACCCAAGGTTCATTGAACTCAGATTTAGGGGCGTCACATATATAATGAAGTTAATTATTGAATGTGAAAAAGAAGGTATAAAAGAACGATTTAAATATAGAGGTTTGAGTTTAAATACTTATAATTAATTGTTAAAATGAATCATAATATATAATATGATTTTTAGATAAGATGAAAAGTAAAGATTGTGATTCTGGAATTTAGTAAAATAATTTATAAAGTTTTAAATAAGTGAGTTTCAATATCTATATTGATATTGAATAATGTTATAAAGAATTTTTTTAAATTCATGAATTTTATTAATTATGTTGATAAATAATGACATAAAGATATAGTGAGGTTGGATCGTAAGTACTGAACTCGAGGTTTAAGGGGTTCGGATTTGGTGGCGTCACAAAGGGGTATAAGATCTAGCTGATAGGTTATGTAATATCCCAGAAATTTCAAATAAAGAAATAAAAATAATAAATGAGAAGTTATACAAGTTAAAAAGTCAAATTTAAGTTCGAGAAAGAATTTTGGGAAATGAATTGCACTTTTGTGATCGGAACATAGAAATTAGCAAGTAAGGATTGTAAACACGATATGAGTTCGGTGTTAATTTTTTGGTCAAAGTTAACTTTTTCAAAGATGAATTTAAAGAAACAGACGTCACTATAACGTTGAGGGACGTCGAAATTAATAAGAAACGATTATAAAGATGGATAAGTTAATTGTTGGTCAAAAAATTCAGTAATTTAACGCGGGACCCATATGGCTGGAATTTGCTGGAAGGACAGCTGGCGGAGGAGATAAGGATTGGAAAAAAATAATCAAGAAGCTTCGAAAAGTCAAATTGACCAAAAAGAAGTTTTAATAATAATAAAAAAAAGGAATAATAGCATATTTCTGGAATTTTCCAGCAAAGAGTGGCGGATAAGATCAGCTCACGGGAGGGGGACAAGCTAATTAAATAAGCTTTTTGACTTTTGTTTGACCAAGAGATTTTTTTCCATTTCAAGCTTAGCATTTAGGCCTTATAAAAGGCAAAAGCTATATACCTTTTGGGCCATACCCGGCAGCTAGCAGGGAGAGAGGGAGAGACTGATTTCAGCCATGTAGATAAAAGTAAAAGGAGAAGTGAAGTCATGCCAACCCATGCCCAAAAAGGAAGAAAGAAAAGGGAAAATCAAGGGAGGTATATACTAAAACTCTTGATTAATCTGTTATTTTCAAGCATGAGTGCTAAGTTTTTATGAAGTTATACAAGGAGTGCATGTTTATGCTTGGTTGTGATGATATAAGTTTGTATACACAAGGATCAAACAAGAGAAATCAAGAAATTAAACGAGGAAAAAAATTTAAAAATTTTGGAATTGTTAGTAAGCTGCTTGCTTTTGCAAAAATTATATAAAATCGTGTGTTTGAAATTTAGGTATGTTATAACAAGAAAAGTTGTATGACGAAAGTTATCTACTCGTGGATGCAAGAATCACTTAAAAACTCCTTTTAAATTATTTGTTATGATTTTTTTTAGTAAAACTGACAAAAAAAATTTAACTTCTGAACTAGTTATGAAAACATGAAAATCTGTTTTGATCGGAGAAGAATCTGAAATCAGGGCCTACATGGTGTGAAAGTAGACTATCTGTTTTTCGAAAAATTTATAAGGAGTTTTGAGTCAATTCCCCCCCCCCCCCCCCCCCCCAATCATAACTTACATGTCTACAATTTCTCTTTTTTTGTCAAGTTCAGATTCCGAACACATAAGCCTAGAAAATTCGCCCAAGCAACTGATTTTCTATAGTTTCAGTTGTCTTCCTTCTCATTTGATTTTGATTATTGTTTATACAAGTTTAATTCATCACAAACAAGCATATACATGTCTTTTTTTTTTTATATAAACTCCATAAATCTCAACATATATCCATGACAATCAAAGGTTTATACAAGGTTTAGAGGTTGTCTTTAGTTTTTTTCCTTCTCTTGACTTGATGATGGTCCATTCTTCTTTTTATCCCTTCTTCCTCCCAGCTAACATGGTAGCCCACCTCTCTTTCTCTCTCGTCCAACTAAGAGGTGTGTATGGGGTGTATGGTCTTGGCTTTTCGATTGATTTTTATAAAGGAATTTGGATAGATTTTAGGTAGATAATATCTTGGATTATTCTCCCATTTTTTTCACGTGTTTTGACCAAGGCTTATCACTTGGAACTCTCTAGCACTCCGCAGTCAGGCCTTGCTGCTGATCCATTTTTTTAAACCTTACACCCGTCTTTGACTTTTTGATCTAAAAAGTCAAACTTTCATGTTTATAGTCATTTCTTATTAAACTCGACATTCCCGACATCACGGCGACTTTCGTTTTTTCAAATTCTTCTTCGAACTCTAAGTTTGACTTTCTCCCGTCAAAGTCAATTGTTGATTTTGACCAAAAAGTTAATTTCAATTTCATATCATGTTTATAGTTCTTACTTACTAAATTCAACGTTTCGGAAGCAACGGTGCAGTCAATTTCTCAAAATTCTTTCCTTGACTCAAATTTGAGTTTTGTACTGTATTATTCCTTCATTTACATTTACACGACTACGCGTTACCTTCCTTTCCTTTATTGACATTTACATTAAACTTCAATTCTCATTAATCACTGTTTATTTATAATTCTTATTCCATTATTTGAAAATTCTGGGATCTGACATAGAATAAGTAAGTTTATATTATACCCACAATGGAATCCACGTAAATACGCTAAAGATTCTCTTCTCCTAAAAAATAGTGAACCTTAAATATTTTTAAGGGACGTCTTTTATATTTTAATATTGTTTTAATACTATAATTATATTTTATGAGACAAATGGAGTATTTTGAGATAGAAATAAAATTTAGTTGTGACTTGTATTTCTGAGAAGGTAGTAAGGGATTATAATTTTGTATGTCAAGTTGGCGGCCTGAAAATCAGTGTTCTAAAAATTTTCGCCTAGGTCCGATTAATCCCCACTTAGGCGCTAGCCCCCCCCCCCCCCCCCCCGGGGTCATGCTTAGGCCGCCTAGCCTATGTGCAAAGAAGAAAAAAAATTCCTCTAGAAAATTATATGGGACTGAGTGGGCAAGACGGAGAAATTAGGGAGGTCTAAGCGGAAAATTTATGGCTGCAATTTTTTTTTATTATAATTTTAATAACTAAGCTATAAAACAACGTTGTAGGAATAGATGAATAAGTTGAGGGCTGTTCGGGCCTTAATTGGGAAGTGGTTGGTGAAGCATCCGAAGCGGATAGCGTGCTAGAGCCTAAGAAAAATAGTAGAAATATTAGAGTAAAAGAACTCCATGAATGCAGATGTTTGAAATCCAACTTGCAGGAACCAACTCCATCATTATAATACCAAATTTACGTATTATTTTTAAGTTAAACATAGAACCAACCAGTTTAGATCCTAATAGCAAAACATGATGGTACCTGATAGATAGTGTTTCAAGTTTCCATTAGCCATGTATTCATAAATGAACGCCATATTAGGACCTTCATCACAATAAGATAACAAGAGAAGCCAAGTTTCTGTGATGAATTCTCATTAAAATTGCACCTGCAGTTCAAAAATGAAAAATCAATCAAGGGAAAAATGCCATGATACTTATCTCCCTTTCCTGTCTGTGTATTATATAGGTTGGAAGAGAACGGGGGAGTCTACATCACGCGCTTACACAAGACTTTAATGCAGATGTTTGAAATCCAACTTGCAGGCTAACAATGGGTTTCTTAAAATTTTGCTTAAGTTCTTCAAATTTAATTTTAATAATTTTGCTTTAATCCTCCCTAAAGTTTATACGTGTAATTTACATAAATACCTTTATAAGTAAATTTTATTTCAGATAATTTCTAAAACTTGCGACTTAAATTATACATAAATGACATGTTGATGGTAAAAATATTAATATATAGCCAAAAGGATTCCTGGCCACATTTGTCCGACCCCCTGAGAACAAATTTCCAACTTGACCAAAAAGTTTAGGTCATAATTTAATCTCGGTCCATTCCTGTATTAGTTGTTTATTGTTTTTTAATTTTATTTTTTTAATATGGAACTTCAATTAACTTATGAATTCCTAACACAACCTTGTGTACTTCTAATTTATTTCTAGTTCTTTCATGTACCACAATCATAATTTTGTACAATACCTTGATGTGAAATAATTTCTTGATCTGAGTTGATGATGGAGACACAATTTTAACGGCAACTTGAGTTTTATCTCTCAAGCATCCATGAAAAGATGTTGCAGATCCTCCTTTTCCAATTGCACTTGCAAAGTTGTTGGTAATGTTCATAATCTCCGTAAAAGTGAACTTCTGATTTCAGTCCTTTACTGACACTAACCGCAAACTTAGAAAAAATGTGATAGTTACTAGTTTAAATAATAAGAATATATTATATAAGATCCATCTGTAATTAAATTATTTTCTTACATCATCTAATAGCAACAGGTTATGCAGGTAATTTATTACAATAAAAAAGCTTATCTACGATTATTTATCAGTGACTAAAATCTATTGTTAATGGGTAATAGCGACCGACTTCCGTCGCTAATTTCGATCGCCCATCATCAGTGAACAAAGTTGTCGTTGATTTGAATCAGCGGTTAATAGACGTGGCGTCACATGTCAGTGATCGAAATCAGCTATAGAATATGTTGCTATTAAAATCGATCGATGATAATATCGGCGATCGATTTCGATCGCTCATACTCGGTCGTTGATGGTTATTAACGACCGAAATTAGTTTTTCTATTTTTGTGAATTTCTTAAAAATATTTTGTACCTGTATTCATATCTCAACTTACAGCACAACAAATATAGACTAACTAATCTCTAACCAAATAGCAAATTCAAGACAAACTAAAATATATTGTATATACAATCAAACCAAAATGAAATCTAGGTACATATATATACAATAAAACTAAAATCTAAATATAATATCATCAACACAAACATCCGACCATGCATATGGTACCTAAAAAAAAAAGGGAGAATAAAAAGACAAACTCCATAAAATATAGTTTCTCATACATCATCGTCCAAATTTTCCTGTAACAAAAAAAGAAAACAACATTTTCAATATAGTACTATTAATTGATTGATTTAATTGTACTAAATATTAAGATTACCACGTCATGTTCTTGGTCCTCCTCCTGCTGGCGTGTTCTCACTACTGTATCTATTAAGTCATTAGGACTTAGAACCTTTAAATGAGTTTGTAATGTACGAAGAAGTGTAGGGTCTTCACATATGGCTCTAGCACAATCAACAAGAGCATGTGGCGTTGACTGGCATGATGAATGTGTCTGTTGTCGCTGCCATTGACTCTTGACAAAATTCTTCTTTATAACTAAAGTACTCTCCCACAAATCCTGATCTTTCATAGGGTGCAAGTTATCGAGGGGATTATAACTCTCATCCATTAATTGATTGTGAGTATCCTATAAATCAAGTAAATAATTTAATAGTTAAAAAGACATGTGAAGGATAATGTTAAAAAACTATAAACAATATAACATAAAGACTTACAGCAACTTGAACATCATCAGGCAAACCATCAGGTGCGGCCACCTCTGACAAATTCATAGTTTGGCCCTGGGACGTAACCTCCTACAAATATGACAAGTGTATGTGTGTATATATATATATATATATATACATATATAAAATAACATGTTCAAAATAGTACTATTGAATGATCGATTTGATTGTACTAAATAATAAGATTACCCTGTAATGTTCTTGGTTCTCCTCCTGCTGGTGTGTTGTTGTCCCTAATGTATCTAGTAAGTCATCATGACTCAGAGCCTTTAAATGAGTTTGTAATGTACGGAGAAGGGTAGGGTCTCTACATATGGCTCTAGCATAACCAGCTGAAGCATGTGCTATCGACTGGTATGATGATTGACCCTTGACAAAATTCTTCTTTACAACTGAAGTCCTCTCCCACAATTCCTGATCCTTTATAGGGTGCAAGCTACTAGGGGGATCATAACGCTTATCCATTAATAGGTTGTGAATATCCTATAAATCAAGTTAAAAATTTAATAGTTAAAAAGACATTATGGGAAGGATAACTTAAAAAAATTATGAACAACATAACAAAAAAAAAAACTTACAGCCATCTGAACATCATCAAGCAAACCATCAGGTGCAGCCACCTCCGACAAATTCATAGTTTGGCCCTGGAATATAATAACATGTTCAATATAGTAATATTAATTGATTGATTTGATTGTACTAAATAATAAGATTACCCTGTCATGTTCTCGGTCCTCCTCCTGCTGGTGTGTTGTTGTCCCTATTGTATCTACTAAGTCATCAGGACTCAGAGCATCAGGCAAACCATCAGGTGCTACCACCTCCAACAAATTCACATTCTGGCCTTGGGATGTAGCCTCCTACAAATATGACAAGTATGTGTGTGCGTGTATATATAACAACATGTTAAGTATAGTATTATTGATTGATTGATTTGATTAAACTAAATAATAAGGTTACCCCATCATGTTCTTGGCCGCCCTCCTCTTGCTGATATGTTGTTGTCCCTATTGTATCTACTAAGTTATCAGGATACGGAGCCTTTAAATGAGTTTGTAATGTACGAAGAAGGGTAGGGTCTCTACATATGACTCTAACACAATCAGCAGGAGCATGTGGCGTCAACTGGTATGATGATTGCGTCCATGGTTGCTGCCCTTGACCCTTAACGAAATTCTTCTTTATAGCTAAAGTCCTTTCCTGATCTTTCGTAGGGTGCAAGCTACCAGGGGGGTCAGAATGCTCATCCATTAATTGATTGTGAGTATCCTGTAAATCAAGGTTAAATTTAATAGTTAAAAAGACATTATGTCAAGGATGCCGTTAAAAAATTATAAACAACATAACATAAATAAAAATTTACAGTCATCTGAACATCATTAGGCAAACATACACATCATGTTCTTGCATACATACTAATAACATATGTTAATGTAAATAAAGTAAAACTTTGCGTAGTACCTTGGTATCTATATTCTGGTACTGGGACCTCTCCCACAATTCCTGATTTTTCATAGGGTACAAGCTGTCAGGGGGATCATAGTGCTCATCCATTAATTGATTGTGAGTATCCTGTAATCAAGTTAAAATTTTAATAGTTAAAAAGACATTATGTGACGGATGATGATAAAAAAATTATAAAAAACATAACATAAATAAAAATTTACAATCATCCGAACATCATCAGGTAAACCATTAGGTGCGGCCTCCTTTGACAAATTCACAGTTTGGTCCTGTGTCGTAGCCTCCAACAAATATGACAAGTGTTTATGTATATGTATGTAGATCATGCACCTATACTAATAACATACATTAACATAAATAAAGTAAAACTTTGTGTAGTACCTTGGTAGCAATATTCTTAGATTGGGACTTCTCCCACAACTCTTTATCTTTCTTAGGGTGCAAGCTGTCAAGAGGATCATAGCGCTCATCCATTAATTGATTGCGAGTATCCTGTCAAAAAGTTAAAAATTTAATAGTTAAAAAGACGTTATTTGAAGGATGGTGTTAAAAAATTATGAACAACATAACATAAAAAAAAACTTACAACCACCTGAACATCATCAGGCAAACCATCAGGTATGGCTACCTCCGATAAATTCACAGTCTGACCCTGACACGTATTATCTTATAAATATGATAAGTATGTGTGTGTGTGTGTGTGTGTATGTGTGTATATAAAACAAAATGTTCAATATAGTACTATTGATTGATTGATTTGATTGTACTAAATAATAAGATTACTTCGTCATGTTCTTGGTCCTTCTCCTGCTGATGTGTTGTTGTCCCTACTGTTTCTACTAAGTCATCAGGATTCGGAGCTTTTAAATGAGTTTGTAATGTACGAAGAAGGGTAGGGTCTCTGCATGTGGCTTTAGCACAATCAACAGTAGTATGTGTCGTGGACTGGTATGATGACTGGGTCTGTCGTTGCTGCCCTTGACCCTTGACAAAATTCTTCTTTATAGGTGAACTCCTCTCCCACAATTCCTGATCTTTCGTAGGCTGCAAGCTGTCTGGGGGATCATAACGCTCATCCATTAATTGATTGTGAGTATCCTGCATATCAAGTTAAAAATTTAATAATTAAAAAGACATTATGCGAAGGATGACGTTAAAAAATTATAAACAACATAACATAAATAAAAACTTACAGCCATCTGAACATCATCAGACAAACCATCAGGTGTGGTTACCTCCGACAAATTCACAGTCTGGCCCTGGCACGTAGCCTCTTACAAATAAGACAAGTGTGTGTGTGTGTGTGCGCGCGCGCGTATATATATATAATGTGGATGGATCTAAAACATACCTCTTAAATAACATAAATATCTTAAATAACATACATTTATTAAAACTACGTCATTTTGGAGATTTTTTTTTTAAAAATAAAACAATATTAAAATATAGTGGTCCTACTAGCTTTCCTTTTATTTACAAAAATGTCATCCGCAGCCTCACTTGTTTCCTAAATGAATCTCTAGAACGACGAAGTTTTAATAAATGTATGCTATTTAAAAGATATATGTTATTTAAGAAGTATGATTTAAATCTATCCTCTCTCTCTCTCTCTCTCTATATATATATATATATATATATATATATATATATATATATATATATAACAACATGTTCAATATAGTACTATTGATTGATTGATTTCATTGTACTAAATAATAAGATTACCCCATCATGTTCTTGGTCTTGCTCTTGCTGGTGTGTTGTTGTCCTTACTGTATCCACTAAGTAATTAGGACTCAGAGCCTTTAAATGAGTTTGTAATGTACCAAGAAGGGCAAGGTCTCTACTTGTGGCTCTAGCACAATCAACAGTAGTATCTGGCGTCGACCGGTGTGGTGACTGCATCCGTGGTCGTTGCCCTTGACACTTGACAAAATTCTTCTTTATAGCTGAAGTCCTCTCCCATAACTCTTGATCTTTCGTAGGGTGCAAGCTACCAGGGGGGTCAAAATGCTCATCCATTAATTGATTGTTAGTGTCCTGTAAATCAAGGTAAAATTTAATAGTTAAAAAGACATTACGTCAAGGATGACGTTAAAAAATTATAAACAACATAACATAAATAAAAATTTACAATCATCTAAACATCATCAGGCAAACATACACATCATGTTCATGCATACATACTAATAACATATGTTAACGTAAATAACTAAAACTTTGCGTAGTACCTTGGTATTTATATTCTGGTATTGGGACCTCTCCCACAGTTCCTGATCTTTCGTAGACTGCAAGCTGTCAGGGGGATCATAACGTTCATCCATTAATTGATTGTGAGTATCCTGTAATCCAGTAAAAAAATTAATAGTTAAAAAGACATTATGTGAAGCATAACTTAAAAAAATTATGAACAACATAACAAAAATAAAAACTTACAGCCGTCTGAACATCATCAAGCAAACCATCAGGTGTAGCCACCTCCGACAAATTCATAGTTTGGCCCTGGAATGTAACCTCCTATATATATATATATATATATATATATATATATATATATATTTATATATATATATATATAACATGTTCAATATAGTAATATTAATTGATTGATTTGATTGTACTAAATAATAAGATTACCCCGTCATGTTCTTGGTCCTTCTCCTGCTGGTGTATTGTTGTCCCTACTGTATCTACTAAGTCATCAGGACTTAGAGCATCAGGCAAACCATCAGGTGTTGCCACCTCCGACAAATTCACATTCTGGCCTTGGGACATAGCCTCCTACAAATATGACAGGCGTGTATGTATGTGTGTGTGTGTGTGTGTATAACAACATGTTAAGTATAGTATTGTTGATTAATTGATTTGATTAAACTAAATAATAAGATTACCCCATCATGTTCTTGGCCCTCCTCCTGCTGATATGTTGTTGCCCCTATTGTATCTATTAAGTCATCAGGATATGGAGCCTTTAAATGAGTTTGTAATGTACGAAGAAGGGTAGGGTCTCTACATATGACTCTAACACAATCAGCAGGAGCATGTGGTGTCGACTGGTATGATGACTGTGTCCGTGGTCGCTGCCCTTGACCCTTGACAAAATTCATCTTTATAGTTGAAGCCCTCTCCCACACCTCCTGATCTTTCGTAGGGTGCAAGCTGCCAGGGGGGTCAGAATGCTCATCCATTAATTGATTGTGAGTATCCTGTAAATCAAGGTAAAATTTAATAGTTAAAAAGACATTATGTGAAGGATGACGTTAAAAAATTATAAACAACATAACATAAATAAAAATTTACAGCCACCTGAACATCATCAGGCAAACCATCAGGTGCGTCTACCTCCGACAAATTCACAGTTTGGCCCTGACAAGTATTCTCTTATAAATATGACAAGTGTGTGTGTGTGTGTGTGCTTATAAAACAAAATGTTCAATATGGTACTATTGATTGATTTGATTTGATTATACTAAATAATAAGATTACTTCGTCATGGTCTTGGTCCTCCTCCTGCTGATGTGATGTTGTCCCTACTGTTTCTACTAAGTCATCAGGACTCGGAGCCTTTAAATGATTTTGTAATGTACGAAGAAGGGTAGGGTCTTTGCATGTTGCTTTAGCATAATCAGCAGTATTATGTGGCATCGACTGGTATGATGACTGCGTCTGTCGTCGTTGCCCTTGACCCTTAACAAAATTCTTCTTTATAGCTAAAGTCCTCTCCCACAATTCCTGATCTTTCGTAGGGTGCAAGCTGCTTAGAGGATCATAACGCTCATCTATTAATTGATTGTGAGTATCCTGCATATCAAGTTAAAAATTTAATAATTAAAAAGACATTATGCGAAGGATGACGTTAAAAAATTATAAACAACATAACATAAATAAAAACTTACATCCGTCTGAACATCATCAGGCAAACCATCAGGTGCGGCCACCTCCGATAAATTCACAGTCTGGCCCTGGCACGTAGTCTATTATGAATAAGACAAGTGTGTGCGTGTGTGTGTGTGTATATATAATGTGGATGGATCTAAAGCATATCTCTTAAATAACATAAATCTCTTAATTAATAACATACCTGTATTAAAACTACGTCGTTTTGGAGATTTTCTTTTCAAAAAATAAAATAATATTAAAATAGAGTGGTCGTACTAGCTTTCTTTTTATTTACAAAAATGTCATCCGTAGCCCCACTTGATTTTTAAATGAATCTCCAAAACGATGAAATTTTAATAAAGGTATGCTATTTAAAATATGTACGTTATTTAAGAGGTATGCTTTATATCTATCATATATATATATAACAACATCTTCAATATAGTACTATTGATTGATTGATTTGATTGTACTAAATAATAAGATTACCCCATCATGTTCTTGGTCCTCCTCCTGCTGGTGTGTTATTGTCCCTGCTGTATCTACTAAGTAATCAGTACTCAGAGCCTTTAAATGAGTTTGTAATGTACCAAGAAGGGTATGGTCTCTACTTGTGGCTCTAGCATAATTAGCAGTAGTATGTGGCGTCGACTGGTATGATGACTGCTTCCGTTGTCGCTGCCCTTGACCCTCGACAAAATTCTTCTTTACAGCTGAAGTCCTCGCCCATAACTCCTGATCTTTCTTAGGGTGCAAGCTGCCTGGAGGATCATAACGTTCATCCATTAATTGATTGTGGGTATCCTGTAAATCAAGTTAAAAATTTAATAGTTAAAAAGACATTATGTGAATGATGGTGTTAAAAAATTATGAACAACATAACATAAATAAAAATTTACAACAATCTAAACATCATCAAGCAAAACATCAGGTGCGGTCTCCTCCGACAAATTCACAGTCTGGCCTTGGGATGTAGCTTCCAACAAATATGACAAGTGTGTGTGTGTGTGTGTGTGTATGTGTGTGCGCGCGCGCGCGTCTATTTATCTATCTATCTATCTATCTATCTATCTATATATATATATATATATATATATATATATATATATATAATAAAACAGAGCGGCTCAAATCCCAATACTTCAACATCCAACGGTCTTAAAT